>JAUJYN010000015.1:4025127-4060817 GCA_030737835.1 Acorus gramineus
TTTTCCCTTCCTAGATGTTTTTTATTAATTTTGTGGACAAAATTTCCTAAGGGGGGAAGAATGTTATATATGTGTCACTTTTTAGCCTTTTGGTCACCTTTGGGACATTTCTGGTAGTTTTCCAATTTTTCTTTTTTCGATCGGAACTGCTAAAATTTTAGACTTTTAGCTATCTGCATGTGCTCGAGAACTCCGATTGAAAATCTATCTGCATATTATGAGTCCTGGTGCCATTTCGAGCCACTCACAAAAATTTCATCGAATTCCGATAACGTTTTAGAAAATTTGACAGTTCTGAATCGTATCCGGGTTTTGACCGATTTTGGAATGTCAAAGGGTGACTTGACCAAGTCAAGAAGACTTGGACCAAGTCGAAGTTGGTCAAGTGCTTTTATTTTTTTGTGTGGTTGGGTTGACTCAAAGTCAAGCCTCACCAACCCTTTTTTTTTCCATAAATGTGAGTGTGTGTGTGTGAGTGTGTGTGTGTGTGTGTGGTCACTATTAGTGGGCGTCCCCCCTTCCATCTCCATCTCCCTCTCCCTCTCACTCTCTCCTTCACTCCCTCTTCTTTGTTGGTGCCAAATAGAGGTAGTAAAAGAAAAAGAAGAAGAAAGACCTAGAAAGGAGAAGAGAAGGTATGTGTGTATACAAACTTTGTGTGTTGTTTGTTTTTGTTTTCCTTCTCTCTAACTCCCTCTCATGCCTTCCCTCCCCACCCCCTGTTTCAGCCATCAAAGGCTTGGAGAGTGGCTGAGAAGGTGGTGGTGTTGGTGGTGGCGGTAGAGGTGGTTTGGTGCGCAAAGGGCACCCGAGTACCCCCCTTTTTTCTTCCTCTCCTTTTGGTAAGTTCTCCTCCTCCCTTAGCCTTATTTAGATGATTGTTAGGGCAGAGAAGTGTTCTAGCATGCTATGCATATGAGGTAGGGGGTGTGGGAGGGCTGAGGAGGGGGTGGGGGGAGGTCAGGCACGCGCGCGGGGCCATCCGCGCGCGTGCGCGCGCGTCTGCGCTCGCAGAGGATGCGCTGGAGCGCACAATCGGGCGTGCTGGCGGGTGCGGTGCGCGTACGCGTAGGGCGCGGGCATGCGTGCGGGGTTCTGCACGGGCGCGCAGTGCGTGCGAGGGCGCGCGGGCTGGACGCGCGGGACGCGCGCTCGCTCGCGCGCGGCAGCGCGTCTGGGCGCCCGGCAGTGCGCCAAGGGTGCTGGGGCACGTGCGTGCGTGCGTATGCGTGCGTACGTGTGCGGGGGGCCATCCGTGTGGCTGCCCGAGGGTTGGTTAGGTGTCGGGGCACCCGGACTTGCATGCGTACGTGCGTACTCGCATGCGTGCGAGCCCGTATGCATGCTTGTCCGAGTTTTAGGCATTCCTAGTAAATTTCAAGTACATTTGTGTAGTTTACTCACCATATTGAATGCCCATGTCTTGCAGATCTTGATGAACGGTCACGCAACGACCCAGGTTGCTGTGAGTGGGTCAATCCAACCCAGTAGGGAGGCGTTCGATGCACGTAGGAGTGCATTGCCCTCCCCTGGGGCACCATAAGTGCATATTAACTTGTGTGAATGAAAACCTATGTAACCATGCCATGGTAGACATTATATGCTAGGGATATACATCCATGTATCATGTATGGAGGCCCATACATGCCTAGACACCATGTCCCATGCTTGAAAAGCCTTGATCTATGCATGTTTCCCATTTAGTTTAATTTAATTAAATCAAAATGAGATTATGTTGGTATAAGCATGCCTGAAAAAATATTATAACCTTGTTATTATAATATATGTTTCCCGCATCTTAGTTATGCGCCCTGGAGGAATTCTTGAGAATTCATTACCTTAGTAGTGTTAGTAATTGTTGTCGACGGATCCAAGAGGATCGTATCCATGAGAGTAGGTTGTTTTATCCCTTCGTTGGATCCGAGTAGGGACTCCCCAGCGTTGGGAAAGCTGTCCTGACAGAGGGCTCCCATCCATAGGTACCACCGATGCGTTCGGAGGGTACTGATCGTGGGAGTATACCAGGTAGAGGCTGCGTGGGGGAAAGGACTACCGGTGGACCAAGGGTGGAGAGCAGTCTAGTCTGTCCAAAAGGCCCATGTCACCCCTAAAGGGTGAGTGTGGGGTGGGTCGGCGATGTTACGACCCACTAGCTTGTACAGTTACTCCCGTTTAGGGACTTTAAATTATTTTAAGGTTAATATGAGTTGTGTTGCATAGATTGTGCCATTCACTGAGCGTGTGGCTCACCCCTCGCATATTCTTTTCCTCCAGTTGTTGCTGAGTCGGATCTGAAGGAGGAGCTCCCCGAGGCATCACATCAGTGGCGGAGCAGCATTCACGTTTTGGGTTCTGCGAGTGAGAGGCCATCAGCATCCCCTTGTTTGCTTGTATGTATTGTTATCCGTGCTTGGGCACAACACTTGTATATGGAGGTCTTTGTTTATATTGGCTCTCACAGGACAGTTGATTATGTATTCTGGTCTGTAATATGTCTTTGAATTACAGACTCAGTCGTTTAAGCTTCCGCTATATGTATATATATTATGTCAGCTACATTATTGATTGTGTTGTCATTTTTTATGTTGTTTAGAGTCTTTTATGGATCTCCTGTATGGACTGCTGATATTATATATATTTGCCACGTATCTGGGACGGCCGCCCTGGGGCGTGACAGGTTGCCTTAGACCTACTGGAGTTTTGTTTCGCATCTATTGGACCTAAGGTGAGTGGGTCTAGTCTCCTATGTAGTTTTGAAGGATTTTATCAATTGACTTTGAAATGCTATTTTATGTATAAATTCGTGCATGTCATATTATATAGGCTGATGCCTTATTACGTATTGCGTTGAAAAGGATATTATTTTGAAACTGTCGCATGCATATTATTGAAATGAAAATATGGGTTGATCATGCATTCATCGCATTCGTCTAGGTGACCTAGCCTAGGTGGCTCAGTCTAGGTGACTGTGATTCAGAATGGACCCAAGTCTAGGTGACTTATGTCTAGGTTACATGTGTCTAGGTGACACGATTTCCTATGTGAAATCCTTGCGGCTAGGTGTCGTAGATGGCTAGGTGTCATGGGATATGGGCATGCATGTCCATTGCATTCATACGCATCAAATGTTTTGACTGGATTTGAGGCATGCTTACTGAAGTGAAGTTTTTATTAAGTTACTTTATTGGAAAAATTATTGTAACTGCAAATATCATAATATTGTATGTTGCAAATTGTTTCTTATCAAATACTATTTGAGATATCAATTATTATTGCGACCTAAAGTTCCATTCACTGAGCGTGTGGTAGCTCACCCCTCCTTTTCCCAATCTTTCAGAGTAACCGTTGGTGATCGTCGATCTCGGTGGTGACGGTCATAGTTTGCACGTTTATCTTCCATTGCATTAGGTGGTTCAATAAGCCTTTCCTTGGCATGTAGTTTTCCTTAGTCCTTCCAGCAAAAACAGATGGATGTTTGTGTTAAAATATTTTGTGTGTAATCATCCGGGTTTAGGATGAGTCATGTTTAGCTCCTGGTTATGGTTTATGATTTGGTATGATTAAATAAATATCTTTGTTTAAATATATATATATATATATATATATATATATATGACCCATGTTTTATCGAGAAAATATATGGTAACGTACCATTTTTGAGCTCCAAAACGGAGTCTTGGGTACAGGGGCGTTACACAGAGCCATGGGAGATATGCGAGGGCTGATTCTTCGGTGAGGGAGACTCCTGCTGCTCCAGACGCTCCAGAAGTTCAGTCTTCTCCTCAGCCACCGCCTCCTTCTCAGCCGAGTCAGGATGTTCCTCCTACTCAGCCTTCCGTGGATGACGATAATACCCCAAGGTATAGTTTTTGTGTCTTGGTTTTGGTGGAAGAAATGTATATATGCAAGGAATTCATGGTTTTCTTCCTTTCTTTTGGCTCAGGTGATTGTTTTGACGATGCTCAGCTCAAGACATTGGAGTTGGAGCTCTTGGTGGACCTATCTTTTCTTTTGTTTTTTATAGGGACTTTCTTTTGTATAATTTTTATGTTTTAGGGACAATTTTTGTTTATGTCCTTTGTGGGATAATTTTCGAGTATATGCATGGTTTGGTGTGGAAGTTTTGGTGTTTTGAAAAGGTATGTGGATGTGATAAGCGTAATATTTGCACATTTAATCCCCTTAATTTAGTTTTCTATTTCCTAATTTTATGTGTAATAATGACTAATATTCAGAATTTATTTGTTATTGCAGGTAATTGAGATAAATGATGATTATCAATGCAAAATATTCTATAAAGCATTTAAAGATATGAAGGAGAATCAAGAGGATTCTTGAAGATCCAAAATTATGCTAGATAAAGATTTGGTGAAGAGAGAATCAAAAATCAAAATCCAATCAAATATTCTTCAAATCAATGTTAAAACCGTCCCACTATTTTGACCATAACTTTTGCCTCAAATATCGTATTTTGGCCCATATATGGCGTTGAAAAGATATTTTCAAGATCTACAAATCAATGTTTCATGAATATTTTGCAATTCCACCTTATTAGGGGTCAAAAATTCATCCGAAGATTCTGCAGAAAATTAATGACGGGAATGAAAGATTTTACCTGCTAAAATTGTCAAATATTCATATGAGGAAGGTTGATGGCCAATCTTAACCATCCAATTCATTGCAAATCAATGGTCAAGATTCAAGGCTGGAGGCTATAAAAGGAATACATATGAAGCCAAGAAAAACAAGGAGGCAAAGGGACAACCAAAGGAGACGAATGATTCAAGAGTTTTGCTTTGTTTTTGTTTTTCTTTTCATCTCATATCTTTGGATGTTTGTATATATTTAGATCTGAATTTTAATATTACTTAAGTATTTTTTATTTTCAAGAATTTTTCAATAATATGATGTTTTTTATTTTTTATTTTTTTTAGTTTGATCATGTTTTCTAGTAGCTAAATCTTCAACTAGGGTTGAAGATGAAACCATGCAATGCTAGTTTAGGATTTTATATTTAGATCTGAATTCTCCATATTGTTTGCTTTATTGAATATCAATCTCTCCTTCAATTCTCTTTTGAAACCTTTCATGTGAATTTCTTATTACCTTCTTCAAAAATCTCTTGTATTTGATTTGATAAAATATGCTTTGATTAGGTTCTCTGATATTTTATGCTCTTCTTAACAAGTTGAATATTGAGTTGGTAGATTTTATAAAGGGAAGGGAGATAGATCATTTTATGAAATAATTAATATGATTTTAAATATTTAATTTCCGATTGGTATTTGACTAACGTCAATATTGATTGAGTTATATGGTGGAGTTTCACATTTGAATATAACCCCTAAATTGGTATTGCATGGTGGATTCTAAAACCCTAGTTATCTTTTTATATTAATATTCATTTTTTAAAAAAAATAAAAAAAATAAACCTTCATCAATCTTCCTGTCTAATTCGATTAGTTAAATCAATTAATAATTTAATTTGAACAATTCTCTGTGGGATCGACCCGTATTTGCTAAATCTATACTTCTGTAATGATCCGTGCACTTGCGGTAATTAATAACAACTTTAAAATTCAATCAAGTTTTTGGCGCCGTTGCCGGGGAATTGTTTCATATTATATTTGATGTTGATTTATCTTTCGGATTAGTTTTTTTTTTTTTTTTTTTAATTTTTTCTCTTCATATTTTGCAGGATATCAAGAACCTACAAGAACACAACAAAGAATGGTGTAAGGCTTAGACCATTCTTTCTCTAAACGAGTATCCAAAAGTGTTCGAAGGCGACCCTAAGGTGAACCATTTCATCACGGCAAAAAGGTGGATTTAATTCTTCCCTCACTGTGTGTGAGTTGTGAGTATTTCATTCACCCACGAATCTTCTGCAAGTGGGTTACTTTTGGGGTTGATTGGGATTTTCGGTGTGTGCATTTTTCAATTAGCATACATTAATTAATCCATCTAAGGGTTGTCCCACATAACATAAGGTGGGGATTTCATCGCCCTTCCTTGGCCCACAAATCATCATCTTGAGCATTTGTCAAACCCATGAGCCTAATTAAAATAAGATGAAGTAGACTTGGCCCTAGGTTTTCGAGCTCAATAGGACAAGAGACGCCAAGATACTCTAGTGAGCCATTAACCATTTAATGATGTCTAGGAAAGTGGTTTCATAAGGTTTCTACCTTAAAGGACGTGGTTACTTAATTGAGGAACACGCGAAAGCGTGGAAGACCCCCCACTAATCCTTTACACTTTCCTGGTTGTTGAGTGGTTGATCGTTAACTGGCAAGCTTAAGGCATATCTTGGAACAGTTAGGAGCTGTCCTTTAAGGAGGAAGATCCTCAACAACTAGATCTTTTAAAAATCATCCTCCGTCACTTAACAAGATAAATCTTAATATGTTGGTTGTGAAAGTATATTCTTGATTTGAGATATTTTGATTTATGAGCATTTGGTCTAGGGATTCTAAAAACCGATTGATTCGTACCGATTCAACCATCACCATGGATAACACAGTAGATGTCATTCCAAAGACCTTGAAGGATTACATGTATCCATCTAGAACTACGCAACCCTCATGCATTGTGTTACCAACAACCAATGCTAACAACTTTGAGATCAAGCCTGGGATGATTAATATGCTCCCAAAATTTGATGGATCTGAGGATCCATATCTTTTCATTAGGGAATTTGAGGAAGTTTGTTCCACTCTAAAACTTCAACAGCTAACTGATGATTCAATCCGGTTGAGGTTAATCAACTTCTCCCTCAAAGATAATGCTAAAAAGTGGTTGTATGCTCTACCCGCAAAATCTATCACCACTTGGGATCAATTAGTTATGATATTTTTGAAGAAGTTCTTTCCTAATCATAAAACTGCTAAGATTCGCATGAATATAAATCAATTCATTCAAAAGGAGGGAGAATCTTTATGGAGATATTTAGAGAGATTCAAGGACTTGTTGTTGCAATGTCCTCATCATGGATTTGAGGTTTGGAGATTAGTGCAAATTTTATATGAAGGTTTGAATTACACCACAAGGACTATGGTTGAATCAATGTGTAGTGGTGAATTTACCAATAAAAATGAAACTGAAGCATGGGCATTTTTGGAAGAAGTAGCTGAAAAATCCATGCAATGGGAGACAATTAGAGAGCCTGAGAAACATGCCTTCTAAGGGAGGTATTCATTCCATTGATAGTAGCTTTGAGTCTGAAGCCAAGTTTGCATCTCTCATTCGTAGAGTAGAGGCCCTAGAGATGAAACCAAATCATGATTCTGTTAATCAAGTCTCCACCTCCAACTCTACTATTCTATGCATTTTATGTAAATCTTCAAATCACCTAGCGGAAGACTGTCCTTCCCTGTCATCCCACAAGGAAAGTTGGGCCGAACATGCCAATAGCTTACAGTGGAGGAAAAATGACCCATATGCTCAAACTTATAATCCTGGATGGAGGAATCATCCAAATCTGTCGTGGACTCAAGGCCCACACCAGGGAGGCCCACAGGGACCTCCTCAAGCTCCCATGTATTTCCAATTCCAAGTTGTGCCTGTGTCATTTGGAGTGCCCTGTTTGAAAATTTGGGTACATAATTTTTTTCCTCGAAGTTATGTATTTCCAATTTGGTATTTGGATTTGATTTTGTTAAAATCCAAGATGAAGAGGTTTAAATATGATTTTATTATGAGATGTCCAGTTTTGAGTTAGCTTTCGTACAAAAGTGGAATTGGATCAACTGGATTCTTGTAGTAAAAGTTATGGGTATTTTTCCAAGTATACCCCGGGGATGAGAATTCTGGCAGCAGCCCTGCTCTATGTTTAGCTCTAATTTCGGAATATCTGGAGAGATTATTTGATCTTGGCATAAACATGAAAGTTGTAGATAATCGTCTTAGCTTTCCAACGGACTTAGAATTGTGCAATTCGGAGCTATATCGAGGAAGTTATGGCTGTTCCAGTGAAGCATGCGCAGAATTTCTGGTCAAAGGGCGACTTAGTCATTTCATCCCTTTTAGATATTTGTTGCAACAAATATCTCCTCTCTCTCTCTCTCTCTCTTCCCCTCTCATTCCCACGACTTCAGCTTCTTGTCTCTCTTTCTCTCATATATGTCACTTTTAACCTTCTGGTCACCATTGGAACATTCTAGCAGTTATGCGCCCTGGAGGAATTCTTGAGAATTCATGACATTAGTAGTGTTAGAAATCGTTGTCGACGGATCCAACAGGATCGTACGTGCGTGAGTAGGATGTCTTCTCCTTTTGGTTGGATCCGATGTAGGGACTCCCCGGCGATGGCTGACCTCACAGAGGGCTTCCGTGTCACGCCGCAGGGCGGCCGTCCCCGGGACGCGGCAAGTGTATATATGATATCAGTAAACAGAAGTTCAATAATATACTCACACAACAGCTAAATGACAACACAGATAAAAGCAGGGCTGACATGATATATACACCAAATGCGGAAGCTAAAAGACTAATCTGTAATCAAAACATACTACAGACTCGATACATAATCATATGTCCTGTGAGAGCCAACATGTCCATATACAAATACAAATACAATCCATACTAGGTGCCCAAGCACAGAAATATATACATACAACAAAGAGAAGGATGCTGATGGCCTCAAAACTCGAGGGACGTGGCGCTACTCCGCTACTGGTGTAGTCGCTCGGAAGCTCCTCCTTCAAGTCCTCCTCAGTGATCACTGAAAAAGATTTTATGCGAGGGGTGAGCCACACGCTCAGTGAATAGCACAACCCATGCATACAGTTTATATTAACCACAATTTATAGCAAAGAGCCTCAAAGTGGCATAATCAATCACAAGTCCGGTGGTTCGCTACATCGCCGAACCACCACACCCTCACCCTCACCCTCACCCCTCAATAGGTGACAAAGGGTATTGGGACTTAATGGGCTGATAATCATCCATACACAATCCTGTGGGTCATCGCATCGCCGGCCCACCATACCCTCACCTTCACCCTCACCCCTCAATAGGTGACATAGGCTCTTGGGACTGACTAGGCTGTTGGTCACCCTTGGTCCACCGATAGTCTCTCCCCACTCCGTAGGTCGTTTGGCCACCCCCACATTCAGCACAGTCCTTCTACCAAATCAGGAGGTGCCTACTGATGGGAGCCCCTGCACGGGACAACCTTTCTAACGCTGAGGTAGTCTCTACACGGATCCAACGAAGGGAACAGAACAGCCTATCCATCGCATATGATCCACTCGGATCCGCTGACAGCACATCTCTACAACTCTAATGTCTTGAATTCTTTCAAAATTCCTCCAGCGCGCATAACCAAGATGCGGGGAATACATAAGATAATAATGAGGAAAAGAGACCTTGGGAGGGCAACCTGAGGTCCCGATGTAGGACATCCCGCCAACCAAACAAGGAACACGGAGTACCCTAACCCGGGTCTCAATGTTAACCTCGCAAGGCCCCCTTATATTCCCCAAAGCATGCTAACAATATCATAAGTTTGCATTTAAGTAAATAAATCAAACTAATAGGACGCATGCATAGGTCGGGCTTTCCTAGCATGATAACAGGGTGACAGGATGCACGGCTCATGCACATATCCTAAGGGTGCAAGTCCCTATCATACAAGTCTAGGGTGGCATGCATTCTACACACAGATCATGCTTGCATGGATTATAATAAAACAGTTAATATTAACTATGTGCCCCAGGGGAGGACGGTACACGCCCAAGTGCATGTAGCGCCTCCCAAACTGGGTTGGGTTGTCCCACTCACCGGAAGTCGGGTCGACGCGCGACCGTCCGTCGAGATCTGCAAGACAGGGTATCAACTGATGAGTAAAATCCACAAATACTACAAAACACACAAAAATACACAAAATCCCACAATCAAACACCCAACACTCGGGCAAACGTGCATACGACCCGCACGCACGCTAGCCCGAGCACCCCGGCTCACTCCCGCACCCCCGGCAACCACCCGCACGGCCACCCGCCCCCGGATGCGCCGCCGCGCCTCAGCCCGCGCACCCAGGAGCACCGCCGGGCCCCTGCCCGCCGCCTGGACACACCGCCCAGCCTCCCGGGTGCACCGCGCCCACTGCGCCCCATCGCAGCACGCCGCACGCGCTGGCCCGCGAGCATGCCGCACCCTCGCGCTGGCCCGCGAGCACCCCGCGCGCAGCGCCTCGCCCCGCGCACCCCGCACACCCCGCGCGCACCACCGGCTCGCCCAGCACTCCACTGCCTCGCCGCGCTCGCACAGCGCGCCTACGCCCCTGCGCAGCGCTCCGCGCGCACCCTGCACGACGCCCCTCGACCAGCACCCCAAGCACGCCCACGCCTGTGCCCAGCACGTGCGCCCTGCTGGCCTCCAGCTCCACCCGCGCGCGCGCCAGCGCGCACCCAGCCTGTGCTGCTGCCTGTGCTGCCTGCTGCCTGAGACCACCATCCACCTTCCGAGCACCTCCACCACCAACCATCGGCCTCCACGGCCTCCGACCGCCCCCAACCACCTCCGACAGCCACCCACAGCCGCCGACCACCACCCAATACCAAAAACCCCCCATCTAACATACATCTAAGCCAAAAAGAAGAGGAAAAGAGCTTACCAAGGGGAGGAAGGATGTCCGGTTGCTCTCCGCGCACCGAAACGCTCCCCCTACGGTCTCTACCACCAAGACCTACTCCCACCTCCGATTTGGCTCGGATCTGAGGAGAAGAGAGGGCGGATGGAAGGGCTAGGTTGGCCGGAATCCGGATTTGAAAGCACCGGGGTGTAGATCGGGACTTTCTATGCTTTAGGTTTTAGGGTTTGAGGACTCTAAGGGGCTCAAATGAGGTTTTTGAGAGAGGGGAGAGAGAAAACAAAAGGGGAAGATGATGAATAGTGCAACCATTTTAGATCTCATTATATAGTCAAATCACTTAATTAGGGCTAATCAAGTTAAGTAGGATTAATTTGGTTTAAGTGGGATTTGACTTGGGTCAACCCAACCACACAAAAAGACAAAAAGGTTTGACCAAGTCCTTGGGCCCACTTTGACCGAGTCAACTCTCCCAATGACTTCTCGCTCGGTCAAAACCCGGATACGCCCTGGAACTGTGAAATTTTGAAACGTTACCGGAATTCGATGAAATTTTCATGAGTGGCTTAGAATGGCACCAGGACACATAATATGCAGTTAGATTTTCAATCGGAGTCCTCTAGCTCAGGACGATAGCTAACAGTCCAAAATTTTAGCGGTTCCGATCGAAAAACGAAAAAACTCAAAAACTGCCAAAATGCTCCAATGGTTACCAGCAGGCCAAAAAGTGACACATATATAACATTCTCCCCCCCTTAGGAAATTTTGTCCTCAAAATAAATACAAGAACATCTAAGAAGGGAAAAGATGCGGATACGCGTCACGCATGGCGTCCTCGAGCTCCCAAGTGGCCTCGGCACCGGAACGGTGCTGCCATCGCACCTTGACCAGCTGGACGGTCTTGGTGCGGAGCCTCTTCTCGCGGCGGTCCAGGATCTCAATCGGCTGCTCCACGAAAGACAAGTCCGGCTCGAAGACGAGCGGCTCGAACGGGATGATGTGAGCAGGATCGTGGACGTATCGCCTCAGCTGCGAGACATGGAAGACGTCATGGGCCTGAGCCAACTGTGGGGGCAGAGCTATGCGATAGGCCACCTCCAACTCGCTCGAGGATGAGGAACGGCCCAATGAAACGCGGACTCAGCTTGCCCCGCACACCGAATCGGAAGATGCCCTTCATCGGGGACACCTTCAAGAACACATGGTCACCGACCTCGAAGGTGAGCTCACGGCGACGGCGGTCGGCGTAGCACTTCTGACGACTCTGAGCGACTCGGATACGCTCGCGAATCGTCTTCACCATCTCGGAGGTCTGGTGAACGATCTCTGGTCCCTCTAACTGGCGCTCTCCGACCTCGTCCCAACACAGGGGGGACCTGCAGCTGCGGCCATAAAGTGCCTCGTAGGGAGCCATCCGGATGCTCGAGTGGTAGCTGTTGTTGTAGGCAAACTCCACCAACGGAAGGTGCCTCTCCCAACTGCCCCCAAAATCGAGTACACAGGCCCGCAGCATGTCCTCAAGAGTCTGGATCGTCCTCTCCGACTGGCCGTCCGTCTGGGATGAAACGCTGTACTGAAATGGAGGTTCGTACCAAGGGCGTGCTGGAGGCTACGCCAGAACCTCGAAGTAAAACGCGCGTCTCGATCAGAAATGATGCTGACTGGAGTGCCATGGAGACGGACAATCTCGGAGACAAATAACTGCGCCAGGGTGTCCAGAGAATCGGTGAGTCGGATGGGGAGGAAATGAGCAGACTTCGTCAGCCGGTCGACGATCACCCAGATGGCATCGCGACCCGAACGTGACCTCGGCAAACCCGAGACGAAGTCCATGGTGATCTGCTCCCACTTCCACTGAGGGATCTCAATGGACTGCAGCTTCCCCGCAGGGCGCTGATGCTCCGACTTCACCTGCTGGCATACTAGGCATCGGGCAACGAAACGGGCGATATCCGTCTTCATCCCGCGCCACCAGTAGCCGCGACGAAGGCCCCTGTACATCTTCGTGCCACCAGGGTGCACTGTGTACCTCGAGCGATGGGCCTCGTCCAGAATCTTCCGCTTCAGCTCTGCGTCGTCGGGAATGCACACTCGGCCTCTGAATCGCAGGATCCCGTCCGCGCGAATCTGGTAGTCCGACGCTCGCCCCGGGCGACGCCTTCAGAGAGGACTATAAAATGCGGATCCTGAGCCTGAGCCGTGCGGATCTCGTCGAGAAGAACCGGCTGCACCACCAGCCTGGCCAAAAAGCCACCCGCAGGAGTCTCTCGAACACTGATCCAGCAAGCGGCCTCCTCCAGAAGCCTCCAACGACGGACAGCCATGTGGGCGGCCATGCCCAAGGGCTGCCTACTGAGCGCATCTGCAACGACATTCGCCTTACCCGGATGGTAAGCGATGTCACAATCGTAGTCTGTCAGGAACTCAACCCAACGCCTCTGACGCATGTTGAGCTCCGGCTGAGACTGCAGATATGTCAAGCTCTTATGATCAGTAAAGAGCTCGAACTCCTCTCCATAGAGGTAATGCCTCCACATCTTCAGCGCAAAGATGATCGCAGCCAACTCAAGGTCATGGGTGGGGTAATTCTGCTCATGGGGCTTCAACTGACGAGACGCGTAAGCCACCACCTTACCGTGCTGCATCAGGACGCAACCCACACCCAACTGCGATGCATCTGTGTAAACTGCGAACCCACCACTCCCAGATGGAAGGGTAAGAACTGGCGCTGAGGTGAGCCTTCGCTTCAGCTCCTGGAAGCTCTCCTCACAAGAAGGGGACCACTCGAACCGAACGTCCTTCCGAGTGAGGCGGGTAAGAGGAACGGCTATCTTGGAGAAACCCTCCACAAACCTCCTGTAATAACCCGCCAAGCCCAAGAAGCTCCGAATCTCAGTGGGGTTCGACGGTCGACGCCAATTCGACACGGCGAGCGTCTTCTCCGGGTCCACAGCTATACCCTCACCGGAAATCACATGGCCCAGAAAGGCCATACGCTCCAACCAGAACTCGCACTTGCTGAACTTGGCGAACAACTGATGTCTGGCCAAAGTCTCCAAGACAGTGCGAAGATGGTGAGCGTGCTCCTCAAGACTCCTCGAGTACACCAATATATCATCGATGAATACTACCACAAAGGAGTCGAGGAAGGGTCGAAATACCCGGTTCATCAGATCCATGAAGGCCGCCGGCGCGTTCGTCAACCCGAATGGCAGTACTCTGAACTCGTAGTGCCCATACCGGGTGCGAAAGGCCGTCTTCGGAATGTCTGACTCCCGGATCTTCAGCTGGTAGTACCCCGAGCGGAGATCGATCTTGGAAAAGACACACGCTCCCTGGAGCTGGTCAAACAGATCGTCGATCCGCGGCAACGGGTACTTGTTCTTCACTGTCCGTTTATTCAGCTGCCTGTAATCAATACACAGCCGCAGCGAACCGTCCTTCTTCCGGACGAACAGGACAGGGGCTCCCCACGGAGACACACTCGGACGTGCGAAGCCCTTCTCCAGCAACTCCTCTAACTGCTCCTTCAGCACCCTCAGCTCTGCAGGGGCCATCCGGTACGGAGCCCTCGAAACCGGCTCGGTCCCCGGAATCAGATTGATCTCAAACTCGATCGCGCGATCCGGCGGTAATCCCGGAAGATCATCGGGGAAAACCTCGGGATACTCTGCCACGACCGGAGTCTGACTGATATCTGCCCGCAGCGGTGCATCCTCCAGAGCAATATAAGCTAGAAAGCCCTCGCATCCACCCTGAAGGAGTCTCCACGCCTGCATGGACGACACGAACCCCAGAGGAGCTACGTCTCGATCGCCCACGAACTGGAAGGACCTCCGACCAGGAAGGTGGAACGACACCGACTTGGCGAAACAGTCGATGCTGGCATGACTAGCTGCAAGCCAATCCATCCCCAGGATGGCATCAAAATCCGACATCGCAAGCTCCACCAGCTCCACCGGGAACTCATGCTCCGCGATCTCTACCGTACACCCTCGGTACACTGAACTGAGGAGAATACGGTCTCCCACGGGCAATGATACCTCTAAGACAGCATCTAGAGGAGCGGACGCCACGCCCGTCCGTCTCGCAAAAGCGGGAGACACGAACGAGTGTGTGGCTCCGGAATCAAACAATACATAAGCAGGAAGCTGGGAGATCTGAACAGTACCTCTGACCACGCTGCCTGATGCCTGGGCCTCCTCTGCCGAAAGCGCTGCCACTCGGCCCTGGACGAACTGAGGCTGAGGAGCAGGGGCACGCCTCGCCTGCTGCGCTGGCTGCCTCCTCTGATCAGCACGGCCACCCTGTGGCTGCTGCTGCTGACGCTGAGGCTGCTGCTGCGGCTGGCGCTGAGGCTGCTGCTGCTGCGGAGGCATCACTTTGGGTCGGCCAGCGTCAGGGCAATTATACAAGATATGCCCGACGCGCTGACAGTGATAACAGCGCCTCGTCTCTGGTCGCCTCGTCTGGACTGGCACTGCTGCGATGGGTGCTGGACCTCGCGCTGGCACCGCATCTGCTGGAGGAGAGGCAGCCGCTGACTGCTCAAAGCGGGGCCTCTTCTTCTTGCGCTGCCCTCTGTCCTGGCTCCTGGGTGGCCTCTGGTCTGTCGACGGGGTCGAAGCCCTCACCTGGATCCCGAGGTCTCTCTCGACGGTCTTCGCTCGAGACACTAAGTCGGAGTACCTCGTGAATGCGTGGGAGGTGACGTGCACTCGGATGGCACTGCTGAGACCGAGCTCGAATCGACGGCACCTCATCTCCTCGTCCATCACCAAAGCTGGAGCGAATCTGGACAGTTTCGTGAATCGCGTGGAGTAGTCAGCGACCGACATAGTGCCCTGAGTCAGCTGCTCAAACTCCTGCATCACTATCTGTCGCGTCGAGAAGGGGAAATACTCCTCCAAGAAATATCTCCTGAATCCCGCCCATGTGAGCTGCTCCAATCCCTCTGGGATGTCCACTGATCTAGTAGCCCACCAGTCGGCGGCGCTACCCTTCAGCATAAACGTGGCCAGGGAGACTCGCTGGCGGTCGGTGCAAAGCATAGTCGAGAAGATGGTATCCACCTCCATCAACCATCTCTCTGGAGCAAGGGGGTCCTCCGTCTGACCCTGGAACTCGGGAGGATGGAGCTTCAGAAAGGCTGAGAGGCCACTCTGCTGCACCCTCGCTGCAGCCTCTAGCCCCATCTCCCTCTCCTGGGGATCCTGAACTCTGACCGCCGGGACCACCACGGGGACTGGGGGTACATCGGGTACCACAGGTGGATCTGCCACCAAGGGAACCTGCGGAACTGCCTCGCGGGCCGCCCGCAGCTCCTGAATCTCCCGTGCCTGATCTGCTAATACTCTGGTCTGGGCCTCCAACGCCCTGGTCTGCGTCTCCACCAAATCAGCTATCCGCGCAAACGCGCGCTCCCAGGCAGGAGGCTCCTGCGCTGATCCTGGCCTCACGGCTGAGGACTCACCAATAACATCCTCGACTCTGGCAGGTCCGGAGACCTCCAAGGGTCGAGAGGGACCACGTCCGCGCCGTCCTCTGCGAGGAGGCATATCAGCAACCTAAGAAAACCAGACACTAGGATCAGAATACGCATATAGAAATCCTAGGACTCATCTCTACGAAAAAGAAGACAATTGGCTCTGACAGGACCAGGCTCTGATACCAACTTTTGTCACGCCCCAGGGCGGCCGTCCCCGGGACGCGGCAAGTGTATATATGATATCAGTAAACAGGAGTTCAATAATATACTCACACAACAGCTAAAATGACAACACAGATAAAAGCAGGGCTGACATATATATACACCAAATGCGGAAGCTAAAAAGACTGAGTCTGTAGTCAAAACATGTCACGCCCCAGGGCGGCCGTCCCCGAGACGCGGCAAGTGTATATAAAATATCAGAATCTACACAGGAGGTCAATAATATATCATACACAAGCAACCAGAATGACACATAGACAACAAGAGGCTGACATGATATATACACCAATGCGGAAGCAAAAGACTGAATCTGTAAATAAACATACTACAGACTCGATACTCAATCATCTGTCCTGTGAGAGCCAATATACACAATACAACTGAATATATACAAACGCGTGCCAAGCACTGAAATAAAATACATACAGCCAAGAAGGGATGCTGATAGCCTCTGGCACTCGCGGAACGTAGCGCTGCTCCGCTACTGAAGGAATCCCTCGGACGGCTCCAACTGCTCCTTCGGCTCCGGCTCAGTGACAACTGGGGAAAAATATGCGAGGGGTGAGCCACACGCTCAGTGAACAGCACAACCCATGCATCACAGACAATATTGACCACAATTCAATCTTTATAACCCACAATCTCTTATTAACAACCACAAATGGTAACAAATAGTCAAACCAGTGGGTCGCTCAATCGCCAACCCACTACACCCTCACCCTCACCCTTCAATGGGTGACATAGGATTTTGGGACTGATAATCATCCAATCACAACTCCAGTGGGTCGCTCATCGCCAACCCACTACACCCTCACCCTCACCCTACAACGGGTGACATAGGATTTTGGGACTGACTAGGCTATTGGTCACCCTTGATAGTCTCTCCTCCACTCCGTAGGCCGCTTGGTCTACTCCCACATTCAGCACAGTCCGAAACCAAATCAGGAGGTGCCTACTGATGGGAGCCCTCACCCACAACTTCAGCACAGTCCGAAACCAAAATCAGAGGTGCCTACTGATGGGAACCCTTGGAAGGATGGCCTTTCTAACGCTGGGGCAGCCTCTACCGGATCCACGAAGGGGATAAACAGCCTATCCATACGCATGTGATCCACTCGGATCCGCCGACTACACATCTCAACGACTCTAATGTCTTGAATTCCTCAGAATTCCTCCATGGCGCTAACAAAGATGCGGGGAACATACACAATAATTAGCAAGGGTGGAATATCATTGGGGGAAAGAAACTTGGGAGGGCAGCGTGAGTTCCCGATATAGGACACCCCGACAACCAAACAAGGAACACGGTGTACCCTAGCCCGGGTCTCACCGCTGTCCTCGCGAGGCCCCTCCCCTATAATATTCACTAATTATGCTAATAATCATACAATGAGTAAATCATTAATCACCAACTCGAGATATAATATTATTGGGACAAGGATCTTGGGAGGGCAGCATGAGGTCCCGATACAGGACATCCCGACAACCAAACAAGGAACACGGAGTACCCTAACCCGGGTCTCAATGTTGACCTCGCAAGGCCCCTCCCTATAATATTATCTAAAGCATGCAATTAACATATACTAGCATTTAATTTAATAAATAAACTAAGGGTGCAAGTCCAAGGCTTCCTAGCATGAGAACAGGGGGACAAGATACAGGGCTCTTACACCTATCCTAAGGGTGCAAGTCCCTATCATGCAAGTCTAGGGGTAGCATGCATTCTACATATCAATCATGCAGCATGGATTAATATTTATAACAGGCTAATATACATCCATGGTGCCCCAGGGGAGGGCAATACACTCCCAAGTGAGTAGTATGCCTCCCTACTGGGTTGGATTGTCCCACTCACCAGAAATCGGGTCGTCGCGCGACCGTCCATCAAGATCTGCAAGACAGGGTAGTAACTTGGTGAGTGAAACCCAAAAACACTACAAAATATACCAAGCTACATAAATAAATACCCAACACTCGGCAAACATACATACGACCCGTACGCACGTTAGCCCGAGCACCTCGACACACTCCCGCACCCCCGGCAACCATCCGCACGGCCAACCGCCCCCGGATGCGCCGCCGCGCCCCAGCCCGCGCACCCAGGCGCACCGCCGGGCCCCTGCCCGCCAGCCTGGACATGCAGCTGAGCCACCCAGGTGCACCGCGCGCCCACTGCGCCCCTCCGCAGCAGCCCGCGGCGCACCCTGCACGCCCCGCGCGCCCAGCGCCTCGCCCCTCGCGCACCCCGCGCGCACAACAGCTCCGTCCCGCGCGCACCACCAGCCTCTACTCGCCCGCACGCCTGCTCCTCTGCCCTCCTCACCGCGCGCACGCGCCTGCGCCTCAGCCCAGCGCCCCGCGCGCAAACTCCTCTGCAATGCCCAGCGCCCAGCGCCCCAGCACCCAACGCTCAGCACCCTCGCCCAGCAACCCGATATCCGTGACCCAGCGCCCAGCACCCGGACCCTCACCCAGCGCGCACGCGCACTGCCCGCGCAACACGCACCCAGTGCGCCTGGCAGCACGCGCCCGCTCGGCCTGCCTGCGCGCATCGCCGAGTGGCCCGAGCACCGCTCGCCTGCACGCCCGGCACTGCCCGCCTGATGCCGAGCACCTCCTATCCAGCACGCCTGCGCGCCTAGCCTGCCTGCCCGGCCTGCCAGCACGCACAGCCCAGCCAGCCTACCCGCATGCCTCCCCCTGCACCCCCCGAGCGCAAGCCCGCGCACGCGCTCGAGCGCCCGCAAACTGGTGCGTCTGCTCCCAGCCTACCCGGGGCAGCTAGCCTCCCTGCACGGGACTACCTACCCGCCTGCCCGAGCAACCACCCTCTACCACCAGCCACCCCAAGGCCTCCGACCACCACCCATAGCCCTCCGACGGCCACCCACCGCCGCTGAACACCACCCCATCCTCAAATCTACCCTCCTAACATACATCTAAGCATGAAAAGAGAGGAAAAGGGCTTACCAGGGAGGAAGAGATGTTCGGTTGCTCTCCGCGCACCGAAACCTTTCCCCAAAGGCCTCCAACGCCGGGATCTTCCTTGGCCCTCGAATTGGCCCAAATCAAAGGAGAAAAGAGGGGGGATGGAGGGACCAAACTTCTCGGAATCCGGATTTGAAAGCACCGGGGTGTAGATCGGGACCCAATCTACACTTTCAATGCTTTAGGTTTTTGGGTTTGAGGACTCTAGGGGCTCAAATCAAAGAAAAGGAGAGAGGGGAGAGAGAGATTTCATTTGGTAGGGATGATGAATAGTGATAGACAACTTTTCTCACCCCACTTATAAAGTCAACTCACTTAAAACCCCGTATACGCCCCGGAACTGCGAAATTTCAGAAACGTTGTCGGAATTCGATGAAATTTTCGTGAGAGGCCTAAAATGGCACCAGGACACCAAATATGCAGTTAGATTTCCAATCGGAGTCCTCTAACTCCGGACGATAGCTAACAGTCCAAACTTAGCAGTTCTGATCGAAAACCGAAAAATGAAAAACTGTCAGAACGCTCCAACGGTTACCAGCAGGCTAAAGTGACACATATATAACAAAACATACTACAGACTCGATACATAATCATATGTCCTGTGAGAGCCAACATGTCCATATACACACAAATACAATCCATACATAATCCAAACTAGGTGCCCAAGCACAGAATATATACATACAACAAAGAGAAGGATGCTGATCGCCTCAAAACTCGAGGGACGTGGCGCTACTCCGCTACTGGTGTAGTTGCTCGGGAAACTCCTCCTTCAAGTCTCCTCAATGATCACTGAAAAAGATTTTATGCGAGGGTGAGCCACACGCTCAGTGAATAGCACAACCCATGCATACAGTTTATATTAACCACAATTTATAGCAAAGAGCCTCAAAGTGGCATAATTAATCACAAGTCCGGTGGTTCGCTACATCGCCGAACCACCACACCCTCACCCTCACCCTCACCCCTCAATAGGTGACAAAGGGTATTGGACTAATGGGATGATATCATCCATACACAATCCTGTAGGTCGTCGCATCGCCGGCCCACCATACCCTCAACCTCACCCTCAATAGGTGACATAGGCTCTTGGGACTGACTAGGCTGTTGGTCACCCTTGGTCCACCGATAGTCTCTCCCCACTCCGTAGGTCGTTTGGCCACCCCCACATTCAGCACAGTCCTTCTACCAAATCAGGAGGTGCCTACTGATCGGAGCCCCTGCACGGGACAACCTTTCTAACACTGAGGCAGTCTCTACACAGATCCAACGAAGGGAACAGAACAGCCTATCCATCGCATATGATCCACTCGGATCCGCTGACAACACATCTCTACAACTCTAATGTCTTGAATTCTTTCAGAATTCCTCCAGCGCGCATAACCAAGATGCGGGGAATACATAAGATAATAATGAGAAAAGAGACCTTGGGAGGGCAACCTAAGGTCCCGATGTAGGACATCCCGCCAACCAAACAAGGAACACGGAGTACCTAACCCGGCTCTCAATGTTAACCTCACAGGCCCCCTTATATTCCCCAAAGCATGCTAACAATATCACAAGTTTACATTTAAGTAAATAAATCAAACTAATAGGACGCATGCACAGGTCGGGGCTTTCCTAACATGATACGGGGTGACAGGATGCACGGCTCATGCACATATCCTAAGGTGCAAGTCCCTAACATACAAGTCTAGGGTGGCATGCATTCTACACACAGATCATGCTTGCATGGATTACAATAAAACAGTTAATTTAACTATGTGCCCCAGGGGAGGACGATACACGCCCAAGTGCATGTAGCGCCTCCCAAACTGAGTTGAGTTGTCCCACTCACCGGAAGTCGGGTCGACGCGCGACCATCCGTTGAGATCTGCAAGACAGGGTATCAACTGATGAGTAATAAATCCACAAATACTACAAAACACTCAAAAATACACAAAACCAAAAATCAAACACCCAACACTCGGGCAAACGTGCATACGGCCCGTACGCACGCTAGCCCGAGCACCCCGGCTCACTCCCGCACCCCCGACAACCACCCGCACGGCCACCCGCCCCCGGATGCACCGCCGCGCCTCAGCCTGCGCACCCTGGCGCACCGCCGGTCCCCTGCCGCGCGCCTGGACACGCCGCCCACCCTCTCGGGTGCACCGCGCGCCCACTGCGGCCATCGCAGCAGCCCGCGCGCACCCACACGCCCCGCGCTGGCCCGCGAGCACCCCGCACGCCTCGCGCTGGACTGCGAGCACCCCGCACGTCCCGCGCCCAGCGCCTCACCCCGCGCGCACCACCGGCTCGCCCAGCTCTCCACCAACTCACCGCGCGCGCACAGCGCGCCTGCCCCCTGCGCAGCGCTCCGCGCTCACCCTGCACGACGCCCTGTACGCACGCCCTCTCGGCCAGCACCCCCAACACACCCACGCCTGCGCTCACCGCACTTGCGCCCTGCTGGCCTCCAGCTCCCCCCGAGCGCCCCCGCGTGCACGCCTGCGCGCGCCCAGTCTACTACGCTGCTTGTGCTGCTGCCTGTGCTGCCTGCTGCCTGAGACCACCCATCCACCTGCCCGAGCACCTCCACCACCAACCACCGGCCTCCGACGGCCTCCCACCGCCTCCGACAGCCACCCACAGCCGCCGACCACCACCCAACCCCAAAACCCTCTTCCTAACATACATCTAAGCCAAAAAAGAAGAGGAAAAAGAGCTTACCAAGGGGAGGAAGGGATGTCTGGTTGCTCTCCGCGCACCGAAACGCTCCCCCAACGGTCTCTACCACCAAGACCTACTCCCACCTCCGATTTGGCTCGGATCTGAGGAGAAGAGAGGGCGGATGGAAGGGCTAGGTTGGCCGGAATCCGGATTTGAAAGCACCGGGGTGTAGATCGGGACCCGATCTACACTTTCTATGCTTTAGGTTTTTGGGTTTGAGGACTCTAAGGGGCTCAAATGGAGGTTTTTGAGAGAGGGAGAGAGAGAAAATGAAATGAGGAAGATGATGAATAGTGCCAAGCAAATTTTAGATCTCATTTATATAGCAAGTCACTTAAAATTAGGGCTAATCAAGTTTAAGTGAGGATTAAGGCTTTAAGTGGGATTTGACTTAGGTCAACCCAACCACACAAAAGACAAAAAGGGGTTTGACCAAGTCCTTGGGCCCACTTTGACCGAGTCAACTCTCCCAATGACTTCTCGCTCGGTCAAAACCCGGATACGCCCCAGAACTGTGAAATTTTGGAAACGTTACCGGAATTCGATGAAATTTTCATGAGTGGCTTAGAATGGCACCAAGACACATAATATGCAGTTAGATTTTCAATCGGAGTCCTCTAGCTCAGGACGATAGCTAACAGTCAAAATTTTAGCGGTTCCGATCGAAAAACAAAAAACTCAAAAACTGCCAAAATGCTCCAATGGTTTACCAGCAGGCCAAAAAGTGACACATATATAACATTCCGTCCGGTACCTCCGATGTGTTCGGACAATACTGGTAGTTGGAGTGGACTAGGTCGAGGCTACGAGGGTGGGAAAGGGCTACCGGGTGGACCAGGGGTGGAGAGTGGTCTAGTCTGTGCCAAAGACCCATGACCCCCTAAAGGGTGAGCGTGGGGTGGGTCGCGATGTTACGACCCACTAGCTTGTGTAGTTACTCCCGTTTAGGGACTATGACTACTTTAAGGTTAATATGAGTGGTTGATTGTTGTTATGCCTGTGTGTGGATATCTCGATAAGCGAGTATCGAGAGTGGTTGTTTTTCCTTTGGGTTTCGCTTTGCAAACATGGGATCGTTCTCCCCATCGTTGGATCCGATGTAGGAACTCTCCTGGCGTTGGCTGTACCTGACAGAGGGCTCCCGTCCGTAGGTACCTCCGATGTGTCAAACATACGGATGGTGGGAGTGACTAGGTGGAGGCCACGAGGTGGGAAAGGGCTCTGACGCCAAGGGTGTAAAGCGATGAGTTGAGAGATCGGGTTGTAGATACTACCCGAGAGAGGGTTAATTGAATGATGTCACGAGCGGAATCGTTCTCCCCCTTCGTGGATCCGATGTAGGAACTCCCCGGCGTTGGCTATACCTGTCAGAGGACTAGGCGGAGGCCACAGGGTGGAGAGGCTGCCGGGTGGACCAGGGGTGTAGAGCAGTCTAAGTCTCTTCCCAAAGTCCCAAGATGTCTCCTTTCAGAGTGAGGGTGTGGATGAGGCGAAGACACGTCCCTCGTGACCCATTCGTTGTTCGACCATTCCCATAGTTGTTGGGTCCGGTCTTGTGATCGATGTTGAAGGACATCGTTGGGCGATTGTCTAGATGTAGATGATCCAGTAGTGTTGAGTAGACCAGTAAATCCGGGTCTCTTCGACCGACGGTATGGTCTCTAGACCAATAAATCCGGGTCTCTTCGACCGACGGTATGGTCTCTCCCCATAAGTCCCAAAAGACTCCCTCCGGGAGTGAGAGTGGGGGTGAGGTTGGTCGCGCCGCCGCGTGACTCTGTTATCCATTGGGTTTCTACCCATGTTTTTCCTTGAAAAAGGGAATTGATTATGTATTGAACTGTAGAATGGTGATTGGTTTCCAGCCACTCACTGAGCTTGTAGCTCACCCCTCGCATACTGTTTCTTTTCAGGGGCAGTGTTGGGCGTGGAGCTGGAGCTTTCCTGTGGCGTGGTCTTATGGGCGTGGAGCGTTCTGCCGGCGGGTGGCGAGTGTGAGGCTGTCAGCATCCCTAGAGTCATTTTATGCTTTGTAAATCGTGCATGTGGCACAGGTTGTATTTTCTTTGGTCTAGACTTGGCTTTCACAAGACATTGATTGTGTATTCGGGTCTGTAATAATGTTTTTGATTTACAGACATTGTTATATATTATGCTTCCGCTTTCAGTCAGTTATCTTTATCTTACTTTGCCGCCTTGTGTATTGTTGTTAGTGTCCTTATTGACCTCAGGTATTGATAGCTGATATTTATTATTGCCACGTCTCGGGGACGGCCTCCCTGGGGCGTGACACCACACCAGGGAGGCCCACAGGGACCTCCTCAAGCTCCCATGTATCCTAGACCAAACACAGGACCCATTCCTACTCCATTTCCTCCGCCTGGTTTCAAACAGAAAATGAGAAGAAGTTCTCTTCCTTTGGGAATGGATTTGATGTTCTTATGAAGTCCACTCAAAATCTAACTCAATCATCCTCCCAGATGTCTGCCACTTTGAATCAATTTATGCAATCTACAAGGCAAATCTTCAATCCACCACACAGGCAATCTCCCGTCTCGAGATTCAAGTTGGTCAATTGGCCACCACCATGAGTGTGAGAGAGAAAGGAAAATTTCCTAGTCAACCTGAGCCTAACCCTAGAGGACCCATTCTTCAAGGACAAATCCAAGATTCTTCTAGTAACCAGTCCAACCAGGTTAATGCAATCACTACTCTTAGGTCTGGTAGACAAGTGGACAACAAGGTTATTATGCCTAATAATGATGTTGAAGATGATAAGGACAAGCCCAAATTTATTCATGAGGACCCAGGTTCTGAACCCATCCCTCCTAGCCCATCCATCCCAGAGAAAGCAAAGCCCAATGATTCTCCTAGGAGAATTTATGTTCCTAATGCCCCATATCCTCAGCGATTAGGTTCAACTAAGAAATCTACCCAGCTAGATAAAATTTTAGAAGTGTTTAAGCAAGTTCGCGTGAACATTCCGCTCCTAGATGCTATCCAACAAGTACCAGCATATGCTAAAATTTTAAAGGACTTATGCACCCAAAAGAGGGCCAACAATGTACCCCAAGAAAGCTTTCCTAGCATCCCATGTAAGCTCCATTCTTTCATGTGAATCTCCAATCAAGTATAAGGACCCAGGTTGTCCAACCATTTGTTCATGGTGATTGGAGACACCCGTATTGATCGAGCTTTGCTAGACTTAGGTGCGAGTGTAAATCTGATGCCTTCTTCAGTGTACAAACAGTTAGGCATAGGAGAATTGAGGCCTACCCCAGTGACCTTACAATTAGCAGATCGATCTGTGAAAATTCCTAAAGGTGTCATTGAGGATGTCCTGGTTAAGGTTGGGGATTTCATCTTTCCTGTTGACTTTATAGTTTTAGAAACCCAACCTGTTTTGAACCCAAAGGGGCAAATTCCTGTAATTTTAGGCAGACCATTTCTGGTTACATCTAATGCATTGATTAACTGTCAAAATGGATTGATAAAATTATCTTTTGGAAATATGACAGTTGACCTAAATATCTTCCACATTGGAAAACAATCAGGAGATTATAATGATGAATTAGAGGATGTAAATTCTATTGAGGAAATAATTGAAGATGTGAAACATCATTCTATGAGCACGAAAGATCCTTTAGAGTTTTGCCTTGCCCACTTTGGATCAAATTTTGATATGAAAAAATCGATCATGGAAGTAAATGCTGTTATGCCTGCGTCGTTTGGAGCCTTATTTTTTTCGATTGGAGTCGCTAAAATTTTGGCTTTTAGTCACCTGCAGGAGTCGGAGCGCTCTGATTGAAAATTTGGTTACATAATTTTTTTCCTAGAAGTTATGTATTCCCGATTTGGTATTTGGATTTGATTTTGTTAAAATCCAAGATGAAGAGGTTTAAATATGATTTTATTATGAGATATCCAGTTTTGAGTTAGCTTTCGTACAAAAGTGGAATTAGATCAACTGGATTCATGTAGTAAAAGTTATGGGTATTTTTCCAAGTATACCCCGGGGATGAGAAATTCTGGCAGCAGCCCTGTTCAATGTTTAGCTCTAAATTCGGAATAGCTGGAGAGATTATTTGATCTTTGCATAAGCATGAAAGTTGTAGATAATATTCTTGGCTTTCCAACGGAATTGGAATTGTGCAATTCGGAGTTATATTGAGGAGTTATGGCTGTTCTAGTGAAGCATGAACAAAATTTCTAAGTCAGGGATGAAATGGTCATTTCCATCCCTCTAGATATTTATTTGTGCCCAAATATCTCTCTCTCTCTCTCTCTCTTCCCCTCCACTCCCCACGTCCACCATTTTTTATCTCTCCTTCTCTCTTTTCACTCCCCCAAGTGTTTGTGATAATTCCTCAAAGAGAAGGAGAAGGTGGAGGAGGAAGTGATGGTGAGTGTTTGTGTAGCTGTTGTTGTTGTTGTGATCTCCTCTCTCTCAAGCACCCTCTCATATCTTGTTCCCCCCCCCTGATTTGCAGCCAAAGGAAGGCTGAGGAGGTGGTGTGGTGGAGGTGGTTGAGGTGGTCGCGGGTGCATCGAGGGCCCCCCGAGTCTCCCCCTTTCATTCCCCCCCCAAAGGTGAGCTCTCCCCCTTCTTTTCTTGGTTTTCATGGCATAGGGGACTGTTAGGGTGTTCAAGCATGCTATGCATATGGGTTAGGGTGTGTGTGAGGGTTGGGGAGGGTTAAAAAGAGGTTGGGAGAGGCTGGGCGCGTTGGGGCAGTCTGCGCGCATGCGCGCGCACAGGCAGGCACGTGCGCGCGGAGTGGGCCCGCGGGTGCGCGCGGGCGCTGGCTCGAGTGGGGGTGTAGTGCGCACGGGGTAGTGCGCCTGGGCGCGGGGCTGGGGGTCAGTGCGCGAGCGTGCTGGGGCATGAGCGGGGTTCTGCACGGGCGCGCGGGCTGGACGTGCAGTGCGCGCGGGCGTGCGCGAGCGTGCGCGTGGTAGCACGTCTGGGCGCGCGGCAGTGCGCCAAGGGTGCTGGGCGCGTGCGTGCGTGCGTATGCGTGCGTGCGCGTGCAAGGGGCCATGCGTGTGGCTGCCCGAGGGTTCGGGTAGGTGTCGGGGCACTCAGACTCGCGTTCGTACGTGCGTGCTCGCATGCGTGCGAGTCCGTATGCATGCTTGTCCGAGTATTTGGTATTTCTAATGATTTCTATGTGTAATTGTGTTGTTACTCATCAAATGTGATGCCCCTACCTTGCAGATCTCGTCGGATGGGATGTGCGAGGTCCCGGGTCGTATGGTTAGTGGTTCGATTCCAATCCCCCCCCTCTCTAGGATGCGCTCGACGCGCATCGATGGGGCCCCCTAGCTATAATATGTAGATACCATGTTAATGCATGTTTGCTATATATAACCATGCCTTGTTAGACATTATATGCTAGGGATATACATCCATGATTCATGTATGGAGACCCATACATGCCTAGCCACCATGTTCCATGATTGGAAAGCCCCGATCTATACATGCTTCCCATTTAGTTAATTTAATTAAATCAAAATGAGATTATATTGTTATAAGCATGCATTAGAGAATATTATAACCTTGTTGTTATAATATATGTTTCCCCGCATCTTAGTTATGCGTCCTAGAGGAATTCTTGAGAATTCATGACATTAGAAATGTTAGGAATCGTTTGTCGACGGATCCAAGAGATCGTATCCGTGTGGGTAGGCTGTTTTCTCCCCTTCGTTGGATCCGAGTAGGGACTCCCTGGTATTGGAAAGCTGTCCTGACAGAGGGCTCCCATCTATAGGTACCTCCGATGCGTCGGAGGGTGCTGATCGTGGGAGTATAACCAGTAGAGGCCACCGGTGGACCAAGGGTGGAGAGTAGTCTAGTCTGTCCCAAAAGGCCCATGTCACCCCTTAAAGGGTGAGGGTGAGGGTGGGGTAGGTCGGCGATATTACGACCCACTAGCTTGTACAGTTACTCCCGTTTAGGGACTTTAATTATTTTAAGGTTAATATGAGTGTGTTGCATAGATTTTTGTTATGCCTGTGTTTTGATATCTCGATAAGTGAGTATCGAGAGTAGTTGTTTTCTATTGGGTTCGCTTTGCGAACATGGGATCGTTCTCCCTTTCGTTGGATCCGAGTAGGGACTCCCCGGCGTTGGAAAGATGTCCTGACAGAGGACTTCCATCTGTAGGTGCCACCGATGAGTTCGGAGGGTACTGATCGTGGGAGTATACCAGGTAGAGGCTACAGAGTGAGGGAGAGGCTACCGGTGGACCAAGGGTGTAGAGCGGTGAGTTGAGGAGATCGGGTTGTAGCTGTCCTGATAGAGGGCTCCCATCCGTAGGTACCACCGATGCATTCGGAAGCGTACCGATCGTGGAGTATACCAGGTAGATACTACTCGGGAGAGGGTTAACGAATGATGTTGCGAGCGTGGGAATCGTTCTCCCCTTCGTTGGATCCGAGTAGGGACTCCCCGGCGTTGGAAAGCTGTCCTGAAAGAGGGTTCCCATCTATAGGTACCTTCGATGCGTTGAGGGTGCTGATCGTGGGAGTATACCAGTAGAGGCTACGGAGTGTTGGAGAGGCTACCGGTGGACCAAGGGTGTAGAGCTGTCTAAATCTCTTCCAAAAGTCCTATGTCACCCCTAAGGGTGAGGGTGAGGATGAGGTGAAGAATATCGCCGCGTGACCCATTCGTTGGTCGACCGTTCCCATAGTTGTTGGGTCCGGTCTTGTATCGATGTTTAAAGGGCATCATTTGAGCAATTATCTAGATGTAGATGATCCGTAGTGTTGTGTAGACCAGTAATTTCGAGTCTCTTCGACCGACGGTATGGTCTCTCCCCAAAAGTCCCATGAGTCTCCCTCCGGGAGTGAGGGTGAGGGTGAGGTTGGTCGCGCCGCCGCGTGACCCTGTTATCCATGGGTTTCCACGCATGTTTTTCATTGAAAAAGGGAATTGATTATGTATTGAACTGTAGTATGGTGATTGGTTTCCAGCCACTCACTGAGCTTGTAGCTCACCCCTCGCATATTGTTTCTTTTCAGGGGCAGTGTTGGGCGTCGAGTTGGAGCTTTCCTGTGGCGTGGTCTTATGGGCGTGGAGCGTTCTTCCGGCGGATGGCGAGTGTGAGGCTGTCAGCAGTCCTAGAGTCATTGTATATATTGTAAATCGTGCGTGTGGCACAGGTTGTATTTTCTTTGGTCTAGACTTGGCTCTCACAGGACAGTGATTGTGTATTCGAGTATGTAATAATGTTTTTGATTTACAGACATTGTTTATATATTATGCTTCCGCTTTTCTGTCAGTTATCATTATCTTGCTTTGCCACCTTGTGTATTGTTGTTGGAGTCTTTATTGACCTCAGGTATTGATAGCTGATATTTTATTATTGCCACGTCTCGGGGACGGCCGCCCTAGGGCGTGACAAAAGTTGGTATCAGAGCCTGGTCCTGTCAGAGCCTAAGTCTAATCGTATAGATGATGAGTCATAGGATTGTCATCCGAGTACTCTTGTTTTAGAAGTTATCTTAGGTTGCTGACATGCCTCCTCGCATCCGTTGACGTGGACGTGACCTCTGGACCCACCCTTAAGTTGTCGACTGGGTCGATTGGTTAGGGTCAGTTGTTAGATCTCTTGTTGTGGGATTAAGGCTTGGGTAGGAAATTCCAGCCAGTTGTGTGATAGTGATGAATTGGTTGCAATTTCTAAGGTATGAATTGCGTCTCGAAAATGAAGCTTCTTTCCCGTGTATCGTATTGCTGGTAACCATTGAGTTCGCGTGCAGCGCCAGTTTCAAGTTTTGAGGATGTGGCGTATTGCTCATTAAGGGATGATGTCTTCTTCTAGTCTTCCTAGTCAGGATTAAGGGGCCTTGCAGGGTCAGCGTTGAGACCCGGCTAGGGTACTCCGTGTTCCTTGTTTGGTTGTCAGGATATCCTATATTGGTACCTCATGGTGCCCTCCCAAGGTTTCTTTTCCCAGTCAAGGAATATGGAATATCTTTGAAGCATCAAATTGATGATGGATTTTTCCTCTCACTTGGAAGGTGCTGTAGCGAGTGGTGATGCATACGATCGAGATTGGGTGCATCCTATTGCAGCTTGGTGGGCGATTGCTTGTGGACTGGGTTTCCACAGTGGCATCTGGAGTCGCTTTGATATGTCATTGTGCGTTGTAGCTGCCGGTTGAGGCCTGAGCCCTGTGAGGTGCTCCCAGATACTATGCTTGTTGGTGCGCCCATATGGCAGAGATAGTAGGCTTGGGAGGCTACCTGGTAGAGGCCACACCGGGAGAGTGCTACTAGATGATGTTGAGAGCGTGGACTCCCCGTGATGAATCTGCCCATGGAGTGCAGGATGCTGGAGTTCCAATGGTTTGTAGATGAGCGACCTATCTCTGGCGGCATGTGAAGCACATTTGTGGATATTGTTGTGTTTTGCCCAACATTGGTCGCAAAACGAGGAGACGCGATGCTAACGTTCGTGATGGGACTCAACCGCTGTCACGCCCCAGGGCGGCCGTCCCCGAGACGTGGCAATAATAAATATCAGCTATCAATACCTGAGGTCAATAAGGACACCAACAACAATACACAAGGCGGCAAAGCAAGATAATGATAACTGACTGAAAAGCGAAAGCATAATATATAACAATGTCTGTAAATCAAAACATTATTACAGACCCGAATACACAATCAATGTCCTGTGAAAGCCAAGTCTAGACCAAGAAAATACAACCTGTGCCACATGCACGATTTACAAAGCATAAAATGACTCTAGGAATGCTGACAGCCTCGCACACGCCACCCACCGGCAGAACGCTCCACGCCCATAAGACCATGCCACAAGAAGCTCCAGTTCCACGCCCAACACTGCCCCTAAAAAGAAATAGTATGCGAGGGGTGAGCTACAAGCTCAGTGAGTGGATGGAAACCAATCACCATTCTACAGTTCAATACATAAACAATTTCCTTTCAAGGAAAACATGGGTAGAAACCCATGGATAACTGGGTCACGCGGCGGCGCGACCAACCTCACCCCCCACCCTCACTCCCGGAGGGAGTCTTTTGGGACTTATGGGGAGAGACCATACCGTCGGTCGAAGAGACCCGGATTTACTGGTCTAGAGACCATACCGTCGGTCGAAGAGACCCGGATTTACTGGTCTAGAGACCATACCGTCGGTCGAAGAGACCTGGATTTACTGGTCTACTCAACACTACTAGATCATCTACATCTAGATAATCGCCCAACGATGTCCTTGAACATCGATTCAAGACCAGACCCAACAACTATGGGAACGGTCGAACAACGAATGGGTCACGCGGCGATTATCTTCACCTCATCCTTACCCTCACTCCTGGAGGGAGACTCTTGGGACTTATGGAAGAGAGAACGATTCCCACGCCCGTAACATCATTCATTAACCCTCTCCCGGGTAGTATCTACAACCCGATCTCCTCAACTCACCGCTCTACACCCTTGGTCCGCCAGTAGCCCTTTCCCCGGGTAGCCTCTACCTGGTATACTCCCACGATCAGTACCCTTCCGAATGCATCGGTGGTACCTACGGATGGGAGCTCTCTGTCAGGACAGCTAAACCCGAGAAGTTCCTACATCAGATCCAACGAAGGGGAGAACGATCCCATGTTCGCAAAGCGAAACCCAATGGAAAACAACCACTCTCGATACTCGCTTATCGAGATATCAAACACAGGCATAACAACAATCAAGACTCATATTACCTTTAAAGTAGTCATAGTCCTTATACGGGAGTAACTACACAAGTTAGAGGGTCGTAACATCGCCGATCCACCCCACGCTCACCCTTTAGGGGTGTCATGGGTCCTTTGGGACAGACTAGACCGCTCTCCATCCCTGGTCCACCCGGTAGCCTCCCCCCCTCGTGGCCTCCGCCTGGTATACTCCCACTATCAGTACAGTCCGACGCATCGGAGGTACCTATGGATGGGAGCCCTCTGTCAGGTACAGCCAACGCCGGGGAGTTCCTACTTCGGATCCAACCAAAAGAAGAAAGAGCCTACTCACGCACGTACGATCTTTTTGGAGCCGTCGACAACGATTTCTAACACTACTAATGTCATGAATTCTCAAGAATTCCTCCAGGGCGCATAACTAAGATGTGGGGAAACATATATTATAACAACAAGGTTATAATATTCTCTAAGGCATGCTTACAACAATATAATCACATTTGATTTAAATAAATTAAACAAAATGGGAAACATGCGTAGGTCGGGGCTTTCAAATCAAGGGACATGGTGTCTATGCATGTACTATACATTGTATATGGATGCATATCCCTAGCATACAAGGTCTAATATGGCATGGTTTTCATCATATTATAACATGCGTTACATAGTATTTACATATTATAGCTAGGGGGCCCCATCGATGCGCGACGCGCGTCTATGCGGGTCGAGCGCATCCCTAGAGAGGGGGGGGGGGGATTGGAATCAAACCACTCACCTTACAACCCGGGACCTCGCGCATCCCATCCGACGAGATCTGCAAGGTAGGGGCATCGAATTTGGTGAGTAACAACACAATTTACACATAGAAATCATTAGAAATACCCAATACTCGGACAAGCATGCATACGGGCTCGCACGCATGCGAGCACGCACGTACGCACGCGAGTCCGAGTGCCCCGACACCTACCCGAACCCTCGGGCAGCCACACGCATGGCCCCCGCACGCGCACGCACGAATGCGCACGCAACGCACGCACCCCAGCACCCTCGGCGCACTGCCACGCGCCTGCCCGCGGGCCCAGACGTGCTGCCTCGCGCACGCGCACACTCACGCGCGCCCGTGCGCACCGCGTGACCAGCCCAGCGCGTACCCGCGCGCACTGCGCCCCCCACGCAGCACCCTACTCGCACGCTCCAGCACGCGCACGCACGCCGGCGCGCGCGCGCACTGGTCCCCAGCCCCGCGCCCAGGCGCATGCCCAGGCGCACTGCACCGCGCGTGCGCACGCTCGCGCGCGCACCCCCGCTCGCGCCAGCACCCGCCCGCACCCGCGCGACCACTCCGCGCCCACCCGCGCGCTTGCACGCACGCACCCGCACGCGTCTGCGCGCCACACGCATGGCCCCCCGCACCCACGCAGACAACACCCAAAAGTAGTCTGTCCCAAAAGGCCCATGTCACCCCTTAAAGGGTGAGGGTGAGGGTGGGGTGGGTCGGCGATGTTACGACCCACTAGCTGGTGCAGTTACTCCCGTTTAGGGACTTTAATTATTTAAGGTTAATATGAGTGTGTTGCATAGATTGTTGTTATGCCTGTGTTTTGATATCTCGATAAGTGATTATCGAGAGTAGTTGTTTTTCATTGGGTTCGCTTTGCGAACATGGGATCGTTCTCCCCTTCGTTGGATCCGAGTAGGGACTCCCCAGCGTTGGAAAGCTGTCCTGACAGAGGGCTCCCATCTGTAGGTGCCACCGATGAGTTCGGAGGGTACTGATCGTGGGAGTATACCAGGTAGAGGCTACGGAGTGTGGGAGAGGCTACCGGTGGACCAAGGGTGTAGAGCGGTGAGTTGAGGAGATCGGGTTGTAGCTGTCCTGACAGAGGGCTCCCATCCGTAGGTACCACCGATGTATTCGGAAGCGTACTGATCGTGGGAGTATACCAGGTAGATACTACCCGGGAGAGGGTTAACGAATGATGTTGCGAGCGTGGGAATCGTTCTCCCCTTCGTTGGATCCGAGTAGGGACTCCCCGGCGTTGGAAAGCTGTCCTGACAGAGGGCTCCCATCTGTAGGTACCTCCGATGCGTCGGAGGGTGCTGATCGTGGGAGTATACCAGGTAGAGGCTACGGAGTGTGGGAGAGGCTACCGGTGGACCAAGGGTGTAGAGCAGTCTAAATCTCTTCCAAAAGTCCTATGTCACCCCTAAAGGGTGAGGGTGAGGATGAGGTGAAGAATATCGCCGCGTGACCCATTCGTTGTTCGACCGTTCCCATAGTTGTTGGGTCCGGTCTTGTATCGATGTTTAAAGGCATCATTTGAGCAATTATCTAGATGTAGATGATCCAGTAGTGTTGTGTAGACCAGTAATTCCGGGTCTCTTCGACCGACGGTATGGTCTCTCCCCAAAGTCCCAAGAGTCTCCCTCCGGGAGTGAGGGTGAGGGTGAGGTTGGTCGCGCCGCCGCGTGACCCTGTTATCCATGGGTTTCTACCCATGTTTTTCCTTGAAAAAGGGAATTGATTATGTATTGAACTGTAGTATGGTGATTGGTTTCCAGCCACTCACTGAGCTTGTAGCTCACCCTCGCAGACTGTTTCTTTTCAGGGGCAGTGTTGGGCGTGGAGATGGAGCTTCCCTGTGGCGTGGTCTCATGGGCGTGGAGCGTTCTTCCGGTGGGTGGCGAATGCGAGGCTGTCAGCAGTCCTAGAGTCATTGTATATATTGTAAATCGTGCGTGTGACACAGGTTGTATTTTCTTTGGTCTAGACTTGGCTCTCACAGGACAGTGATTGTGTATTCGAGCCTGTAATAATGTTTTTGATTTACAAACATTGTTTATATATTATGCTTCCGCTTTTCAGTCAGTTATCATTATCTTGCTTTGCCACCTTGTGTATTGTTGTTGGAGTCTTTATTGACCTTAGGTATTGATAGCTGATATTTATTATTGCCACGTCTCGAGGACGTCCGCCCTGGGGCGTGACAAATGCTCTCCTAGATTCAAACAACCATCCCATTTAATAAGTGGCAACCAAAGCCTGAGCCCCCTCCTCTGTCACCACCCCTTCCTTCCATTGATGAGCCTCCCAAGCTAGAACTTAAACCATTTTTGGAGTTACCACTAAAGAAAATGGAGGTCATTCACCTCCATGATTCCATCTATCAAGATTAAGCTCTCTTGGTAATCATTTTGTACTATATTTTTCTGGGTTGCCTTTCCTCCCGAATCATCATTTCCTTGTTCATGCTGTAAATTAGGTTTGGGGGCGTTAGGGTAATTTTCCATTTTCAGTCTAGATTTTATGTTTGTTTGCATCCACTATCATCGAGTCATTGGATGTAGTCTTTATTTTAAAGTATGTTGAACTAACGAAATTGTTTTTGATGCCATCGTATTGCAGCAGTTCAATGGTGATCACTTGATATGGTAAAATTCTTCCTTTTTTATTCTCCATTCTTGATATTTCACGTGTCCAAACATATGAACATTGAGGACAATGTGTGGATTAGGTTTGGGGGGGTTTTTGACATTTTGAATTTACCATGTGATTCATTATTCTCAGTTACGATAGAGTATTAAAAAAAAAAGCCTATATCCCTATGATGGTAGCATGAACTCTTATGATAATTTCTATTCTAGTAGGTCTTAAATGCTTGATATTGGAAAAGTCACTACACATCTGGATGCATTTTTGAGTTAAGATGAATTTGTGGAGTCGACTTAATAATTGCCTAGAATGTTAAGAACTTTCTAAAACCTGTTGAACCTAAAAGTCTAGTTCATTGGTTTGCTTGATAAGGAGTTAGGGTTTACATCAATTGAAAAGCAACCATTGAATCACAAGTACAGTGGAAAAGGGCTACTTATCATTAGGTCTTAAAAAAAAAAATTGATAGAGTACTTTTTCAAAAGAAAAAAAAAAGAAAAAGAAGAAGAAGAAGAAGAAGAAGAAGAAGAAGAAAAATTCAATGAGATAATATCTAA
>JAUJYN010000015.1:4070817-4130571 GCA_030737835.1 Acorus gramineus
TTTCTCTCATCTCTTTCATTATAAATTGTTAAAAAAAATTTACTATGTGAATTTGATCGAGCAACTATATATAAAAAACTATATATAAAAAAAAATTATAAAATATATATATATATATATATATATATATATATATAAAATGCATATTAATATTTTTTAAAATATCACAAAGTAGTTGAGATACTGCTCTCGTTTATTATTGACTGTTGACGTACTTATTAATGCATGGGCATGTTGGGATATTACATAATATTATAACAAACTCACCAATCTCATAATATTATAACAAACTCACCAAGCTAATGATATTTATTTGAGAGTTATTTTAGCCATTGTGTTAATTTTTAGGAATGAATCTTAAGAACAATGTTTTTATTTAATAAGATTATTATTATTTTAATAATATTTTTTTATATAATTTTTCTTATTAATGTGTTGTAAGCAAATATTATTATAGTTATATGTGTGTTTTGGTCATTGGACTATATAATTGATTATATTTATTTATTTATTTATAATGACCTATTACAATAATTGTATAAAATAGGGTCAAGGGCATTTTAGACAATTCATTTTATTACTATTACAAAAATACTTTTTGAAAACATTCATCAATATGTGTTCCCAAACATCTTCTACTCCAAATACAAGAAGTTTCTTCTTTAGAAGTAACTTCTTCAAAAAGGAACTTCTTATAGAAGTACTTCTAGACAAGTTGTTAAATTATACCTTAACATTATCCAAATACTAATTGTAGAGTATAAAAGTTGGTACTTAACCTGTAGACTATTGAAAAGGGACTCCTTTTTAGGAGAGTGACATGTGGCATATTGTTCCAGAAATTCACTCCATGAGGGCATACCTCCGGCCAATTTGCCATGGCGATGATATAGTTGGCCATCTTATAGGAATTCACTTCTTTCTCATCAAAGGAAGAATCCAAAAAAGGATGCGTATAGGACTCCGAAAAGAAGTGTCCCTCATGAAGGGTGAGGCACATGGGGATATCAAGCTTGCATATGGCACCAACAAATGGTCAAAACCAGTAACCCAGTCAACACCACTGTTCTTCAAAATACACATATGACTCTTCGCATGGTAGCTCATAATGAATTTAATTGCTCGAATGCACATTCGAATCAAATCATACAGATTTTGAAATATGTGGATACCTCCAAATTCTCACCACGTGGCCTTACCATAGTGTGGCGCATGAAGTATTGCATTATAATAGTGTATGTGACTTGGTTATTAGTTAATAATACTAATTTTGGTCAATCATTGATATGTGAAATATACACATCTTCTCCATTGTCATCCCAAATGTGATACACACAATCACGACAAAGGATCGATCCGAGCTGGCCTGACCCATCAAAATGGACCTAAACCTAGCCCGCAGGCCTTTCTTGCCAATGGGCCTGGACCAGCCTAGGAATTATTTACAGGCTTGGGCCCTAATTATAGGCCCAGGCCTAAATAGGTGGCCGGACTGGGCATGGGCTTTGAGGCCTATAACAATACCATCAACAAAAGGTTAATTCAAAAGGTTAAATGACTTTTTTATAGATTTTTATAGAGAAGGGAGCCAAAGCTCAAGTTTAATTTTAAAAAAATAATAAAAAACAATTAGGGCCAGAATCAATTTTTTGAACCGTATGCATACAAAGGTGCATGTACGGTTCTTAGGGAATACAATTTTGTCTTAATCAACCGACTTCATCGAGAAAGATTACTTTTTTTAGGCCAAGAGCTTGATAGCGAAATCTCGAATCAACTCGTCGGTCTCATGGTATATCTCAGTATAGAGGATAAGACCAGGGATTTTTTTTTGTTTATAAATTCTCTTGGCGGATGGGTAATTCCGGGAATAGGTCTTTATGATAATATGCAATTTGTGCCGCCTATAATTTTTTTCATTTCTTTTTCAATTTTTTTGAATTGTACATTAATGATTTAAAGATTTTTTAGTTTTAAGTCCATGTAAACATATCTATTTAGGGATCGATCACTCTCTTCTTCATATTTCTTTTAAGTCTTCAAATTCAACCGTCTATTTGGTTTTTAGTCCTTCCTCCAAACGTCCGTCCATACATGTTAGTTTGTGAAATGTGATTTTATCTTTAAGTCCCTATAAACTATGTTATTTAGTGATTATTCACTCCCTTCTTTATATTTCATTTTAAGTCTCCAAATTCAACCGCCTATTTGGTTTTTAGTCGTTCCTCCAAACGTCCGTCCATACACGTTAGTTTGTGAAATGTGATTTTATTTTTAAGTATCTATAAACTATGTTATTTAGTGATCAACCACTCCCTTCTTCATATGTCATTTTAAGTCCCCAACTTCAAACCTTTTTTTCCAAGTAGTTCCTAGACAAAATGTCTATATAATTTTGTAAGTAGTTTGATATTTGAAACTTGTATATAAAATGTTTGATGAAATATCTAAATCAAAACTATATTTGCATTGTTAGATGTTCATTGGCAATTTCAGTGTTATTCAACACTGTATATGCCCACCCAATCCAATATTGCAATATCTTATAGTCTTAGTTATTAATAATGATTAATTACATAAGCAGAAAAACATGATTACTTAAGCAAATTTTGATGATTTTTTCATTATTGAATTTTAATTTAAATGATTTTTTTTGTTAAAAATTCTGAAATATTAAATTAGATATTTGAGTGTGTTTAGAAATTCAAATTTAAAAATTTAGGTGCTATTGAAAAATTTGTATGTAGTCAATGAAAAATTTATTTTGCATTAGTGATTTTAGAGGAATCTAACATATTTATATTATATATTTATTTATTTAACATTTGAGCTACTATTATTTTAATTTTTATTTATTTATATATATTTAAAATCTCATTCATGAAGGTATCTTATTTTCTTCCATTGTTATAAAATCTTGGCTGTGCCACTACACACCATAATTGATTTGAATTATCAAATGATGAAAATTGAAGATATGCTGAACCGGAAAATCAATATCAAAATACTTATCCATTTAGATATTTCACCAATGTATACAAGTTTCAAATATCATAATATGTACAAAATTATATAGACATTTTGTCCAGGGACTAATACGAAAAAAGCATTTGAAATTGGGGAGTTAAAATGAAATATGAAGAAAGGAGGGAGTGATCACTGAATAATATAGTTTACAGGGACTTTAAAATAAAAATCACATTTCACAATCTAACGGTGTATGCATGGACATTTGGCGGAGGGGCTAAAAATGAACTAGGCGGTTGAATTTGGAGACTACAAAAGAAATATGAAGAAAGAAGGGATCGATCCCTAAATAGGTATATTTACAAAGATTTAAAACTAAAAATCTTGTAATTTAAAACATACCAAAAGGTATATAAGTATATGGTTGAAATATTGAAATTTATTGAATGTGTCATATTTATTGCAAAAAATTTACATTTAGAGTAAAAAAATATTTATTTACATTTATTGGATTTTTCAAAATGAAAACGTAAAATGATTTAATTAGATGACAAACTGCATCACTATATTATATATAGGATAATGTTACATCGAGTTCATTTTCAAGCCCTAAATCCAATCTACAAGTTTTGAATTTTTAAAAATAATATACCTTATCTAACGAGGTACATGTTTTTATAAAAAAATAAAACATATACTCTAATAAATTGCATGGATGCATTTTTAGAAAATGTAAAAAAAAATTTATCAAAGCATATATATCTTGCTAAAGTGAGTACATGCTGTCATAATTTTTTATTGACATATATAGGACTGGAAGTGGGGCTAGAATAAAAACTGTGTGTAACATCACTCTTATATATACATCCCAAATAGGTTAGCACCTACATATATGTCAATTTTTTTCATGATTTAACCTTAACTCAAATAAAAATTACATAAAATTAAAATCAGATAATGTTTTCTTCGGGAGAGCTGTCACTCATCCATGAGGTCTCGATAAACACATGCTTACTAATTCATCTGCAAGTTGAGATCTGATTCAGCTTCTTGCATTCTTGTATCTGTTAAGCCTCAGTCTTTCAAACAAATTAATATTTTAATAGTGTCCTCACTCAAATTACTTCTCTTCTTTGAGATAACATAACCATCTACACTAAACGCAACTTCTGATGCAATAGTAAAACCTAGGACTATTAGTATATCATTTGACATGATGGAAAGCACATGATACATTGATTCTTATGCTTTCCACCATGATAAAATATTAAATTCATTGCCATCATTTGTATTAATGACTAGTTGGTCAAGATAACATTGTAAATTATATGTGCTTGAAAGGTAGTTATATATAACAGCTAACCATCCCTCTTAACACATCAATTTTAAATCAAGGGTCTACCATAACAGCAACAGAATATATTAAAGGTAGTTCCCCAATTATCAGCTTTTATTCTCATTACTCGCAAAACAACATGGAAAGAATCATCATAATTATCATAATAATTATTGAAGGTTAAACAAATATTTATTAATTACATAATTACACGAGAAGAAGTTAGATAACATACGCCAAAAAATTTTTTTGTTGAATATTAAACTTTCATAACTTTTTTGATATATTAAAGGCACAAGTTGAGAATTCATTTTTTGATATCTTTTCCATTTTAGAATTTATTTGCAACTTGCAAAATTAGCAAGACAAAACCACTAGCTTTAATAGACATGATTTGTTTCTGACAAGAAGTTCAATTTCATTAATCAACTATTGGGAATATGTCTCAGATTGGGTGTACCAATTTGGATGGCTATAATGAAGTTATTTAGGGTGGGCACCTAATTAACTAAATTAATTAAGATTTAATCTTATATAATCAATTGGATAGAGTCTATATTTTTCAAATATGATCTTCTTTCAAATATGATTTGTTGAGAGATTATAGGGATTTTTTTAAAAAAAGTTATCTCTATAAATACATTATTTGTAATGAGACTTTGTAAATTGGCTTAGGTTTTGAATTTAAGTGTATAGAAATCTAAAGGGAGGTAGAGTGGAATAGTTAAGAGGGAGAAAAGTCTATGGGAGGTTTGTAAGTCATAATGTGTCTATAATTATCAATTATTAGTGGATTTTCTTGATTTTCTCAGCCAAGGGGATGTAGGCTTATGCCGAACCACATAAATATGTTTTTCTCATGTGCTTGTATTCTCTTTGCCCCCGTTTGTCAACTGACATAAACATTGAATAGAGGAGAATAACAGCAGAATAACACTTATTCATTGTTTGTTTGATGTGGATAAACTCCGATAGCTATGCCAAGATAAACTAGAATAAGGCCTGATAACAATTATAATAAAAGGTGAGAATAACTTATCAGGACTTATCTATTCCTGAGAATAAAAATACCCCCCATCATAATTACAAAAAATTTCTCTCACTTACTTTAACAAATCCCAATGATACACCCCTATTTATTAACGACCATATGATCAGTAGACCAATCCACCGAGAATGCATCAGGATCGTCCAAAATACCAAATAAAAGCGTGTGACGCCCGGCTCGTTGAGGGGGAGGCCCAACAGTCCCAAGAGGCCAATGGATTGGGTGAGGGTGAGGGTTTGGTGTTTAGTCCCACATCGCCTAATGGGAGGAGATAATATGTGCTTATATGTGAGCACAACTCTTACACACCAAGACGCGTTGTAAACCCGTGAGCCAATTTAGAAGCAAAGCAAACAATTTCTTGCTGTGTAAGCCTGGGGCGTTACAATTGGTATCAGAGCCTGCCCATTTCGCGATGATGGGTGTGGCCCCACACGAGGACGTGTGGCCCATTAGGGGGGATGATTGTGATGCCCGGCCCGTTGAGGGAGAGGCCCAACAGTCCCAAGAGGCCCATGGATTGGGTGAGAGTGAGGATTTGGTGTTTAGTCCGACATCGCCTAATGGGAGAAGATAGTTTGTGCTTATATGTGAGCATAGCTCTTACACACCAAGACACGTTTTAAACCTGTGAGCCCATTTAGAAGCAAAACAGACATTTTCTTGCTGTGTAAGCCCGGGGTGTTACAAAGCGAGTTAATCCTGACCTTCTAAAATCCCCATTGAAAATTGTTATCTGCTTCCATGTGTACAACCAAAGTCCCATCCAATTAAACACCCACCCATTTTTTTGGTTTTCTTACTCATCGACTTCTTCTTCCCCACTTCGTCTCTTCTGAAAAAACCAAAACCCTAGGAAAGACTACGATTTGATCTCTTCTTCACCATGTCCGTCCCATGAATGCAGGCATCCGATTCTATGACGATTATACTTGCGACGAAGTTGGATTGTGCGACAGTTGGAAAAGGCGGCGAAGCATTTAGACGACTGCATCCACCTCATTATAGAACCAATCCGAGGTAAATAATTCTGCTGTGACCGCATCCAATGGTTTGTGCTATGATCTTATGCTTAACTTGTTGTTCGATTTGAGACCCTCATGCTTATTTTGGAGATCCATATGATTAATGAGTTTTTTTTTTTTTTGGTGTATTGTTTATATTGTGGTACTTGATCTCTGTCTTTCCCTTGTTTCAGTGATGGGTCGATTTATTTTGGGTCTATTTATGTTGTTAAAGTTCAGATGATTTGGGTTCTGGTTAAGGTTTTGTAGATTTGATTATGGTTTCCATATATTGGTTGTTGGTAGATTCTTTGAACATTTTGAATGTATTCTACGCACCACTGTTTATAGTATTCATTAGTAAAGAGGCTCATGGCCAGCATCCATTTAAATTCTATTAAAAGGATTTTTGGTGATGCAAAAGAACTATCACCACATTCAGCCGAAACCCAGTCATTCAAAGAAAAAAAAATAGAATCATATAACAAATGATTTCTGTGGGTAGATCGAAAATTGGTGAGAACCTGAGGATTTTCTATGTTCGAATAATATATTTATATGAAAATTGACTGGGTTAAATTGATATTTTCATCATGTTCCATTGTGTGATATTGCTATGTAATATTTGATTTAGCGGAGCAGTTCACATGAATGTTCTGTTATATATGTGTCACTTTTTGGCCTGTTGGTAACCATTGGAGCATTTTAGCAGTTTTTAAAATTTTTGCATTTTTTCGATCGGAACCGCATAATTTTGGACTGTTAGCTATCGTCCCGAGTATATTATGTGTCCTGGTACCATTTTAAGCCACTCATGAAAATTTCATCGAATTCCGGCAACGTTTCCGAAATTTCACAGTTCCGGGGCGTATCTGGGTTTTTAAGTCGCTTAATATAAATATGTGTGATCTAAAATGTGTGAGGCACTATTCATCATCCCTACCAACTTTCCCTCTCTCCTCTCTCTCTCTTTTTCTCCCTTTTGAAGGCCTTAGACCCCTCAAAACCAAAAACCTAAAACCTAAGAAGTGTAGATCGGGTTCCGATCTACACCCCGGTACCTTCAAAACCCGATTCCGACGATCCTAGCCTCCCCGTCCTCCCCTCTTTCTCCTCTGTTTTGGGCCGTTTCGAAGGCCGAGATAGATCGGGGCGTAGGAGGACCGTTGAGAAAGGTTTCGGTGCGCGGAGAGCACCTGGTCACCCCTTCCTCACCCTTGGTAAGCTTTCTTTCCCTCTTTTTCATGCTTAGATGCTTGATAGGAGGGGGTTTTTGGGTTTGGGAGGTGGTCGGCGGCTGTGGGAGGCCGTCGGGGGTGGTTGGGGGCGGTCAGAGGCCGTCGGGGGGCCATTGGGTGGTGGTGGAGGTGCTCGGGCAGTGGGGGTCTGTTCCGGGCAGCAGGCAGCAGCGGCAGCAGCTCAGGCAACGCGCAGGCTGGGCGCGCGCGGACGTGCGCGCGTGCGTGCGCGCGGGCGTGCGTGCTGGTTGTCCTGGGTGTGCTCGGTGCTGTGCGCGTGAGTGCTGGTCGCGCGGGTCTGTGTGCGAGGAGCTGGTCGTGCGGGTGCTGGTGCGAGGAGCTGGTCGAGCAGCTGTGCGTGGGTGTGCTGGGCGTGCGGACGCTAGGCGTGCTGCGCGCGGGTGCACCCGGGAGGAGCTGGTCGAGTGGCTGGTGCGGGGAGAGTGTGCGAGCGGGCGATGCGCGCGGAGTGCGTGATGGGTGTGCTGGGGGTGATGGCCGAGTGGGCGGTGTGTGCAGGGAGGTCGTGCAGGGTGCGCGCGGGGTGCGCGCGGGGCGCGGCGAGGCGGCTGTGGAGCGCGCGGGGCGCGGCGAGGCGGCCGTGGGGCGCGCGGGGTGTAGCAAGGCGGCTGTGATGCGCGAGGGGCGCGGCGAGGTGGCGGAGGTGCGCGCGGGGTGCGTGGGCTGAGGCACGGCGGTGCACCCGGGCGGTCGGGTGGCCGTGCGGGTGGTTGCCAGAATGCTCGGGCTAGCGTGCGTGCGAGTCGTGTGCACGTTTGCCCGAGTGTTGGGTGTTTGATTTGGGATTTTGGGTATTTATTTGTGTATGTTGTGTATTTTGGGGTATCTGTGGATTTATACTCACCCAATTAATACCCTGTCTTGCAGATCTCGACGGACGGTCGCGCGTCGACCCGATTTCCGGTGAGTGGGACAACCCAACCCAGTTTGGGAGGCGCTACATGCCTTTGAGCGTGTACCGTCCTCCCCTGGGGCACATAGTTAGTATTAACTGTTATTTTGAATCCATGTAAGCATGATGTGTGTGTGTGTAGAATGCATGCCACCCTAGACTTGTATGTTAGGGACTTGCACCCTTAGGATTTGTGCATGAGCCGTGCATCCTGTCACCCCGTTATCATGCTAGGAAAGCCCTGACCTGTGCATGCGTCCTATTAGTTTGATTTATTTATTTAAATGCAAACTGCGATATAGATTAGCATGCCTTGGGAATATAAGGGGGCCTTGCGAGGTTAACATTGAGACCCGGGTTAGGGTACTCCGTGTTCCTCGTTTGGTTGTCGGATGTCCTACATCGGGACCTCAGGTTACCCTCCCAAGGTCTCTTTTCCCCTTTTATGTCTTATTTATTTCCCCGCATCCTGGTTATGCGCGCTGGTGGAATTCTGAGGAATTCAAGACATTAGAGTTGTAGAGATGTGCTGTCAGCGGATCCGAGTGGATCATATGCGATGGATAGGCTGTTCTGTTCCCTTCGTTGGATCCGTGTAGAGACTACCCCGGCGTTAGAAAGGTTGTCCCGTGCAGGGGGTTCCATCAGTAGGCGCCTCCTGATTTGGTAGAAGGACTGCGCCGAACGTGGAAGTGGCCAAACGACCTACGGAGTGGGGAGAGACTATCGGTGGACCAAGGGTGACCAACAGCCTAGTCAGTCCCAAAAGCCTATGTCACCTGTTGAGGGTGAGGGTGAGGGTATGGTGGGCCGGCGATGCGACGACCCACAGGATTGTGTATGGATGATTATCCACCCATTAAGTCCCAACATCCTAGGTCACCTATTGAGGGTGAGGGTGAGGGTGAGGGTATGGGGTTCGGCGATGTAACGAACCCCCGGATTTGTGTTGTTTATGCCGCTTTGGGGCTATTGGCTTGATTTAAATGTGGTTAATATGAACTGTATGCATGGGTTATGCTATTCACTGAGCGTGTGGCTCACCCCTCGCATATTGTCTTTTTCAGTGATATCTGAGGGAGGAGCTTCTCGAGCGACTACACCAGTAGAGGAGTAGCGCCACGTCCCTCGAGTTTGAGGCCATCAGCACCCTTCTCTTGTTGTATGTATATATTCTGTGCTTGGGCACCTAGTTGGATTATGTATGGATTTTATTTGTGTATTTATGGACATGTTGGCTCTCACAGGACATACGATTATGTATCGAGTCTGTAGTATATTTTGATTACAGACTCAGTCTTTTTAGCTTCCGCATTTGGTGTATATATTATGTCAGCCCTGCTTTTATCTGTGTTGTCATTTTTAGTTGTTGTGTGAGTATGTTATTGATTCCTGTTTACTGATATCATATATACACTTGCCGCGTCACGGGGACGGCCGCCCTGGGGCGTGACATGTTCTTCATGGGCTTACTATAAGTGAATGACATGGTATATATGATACGTTACCGTATTTCATATGGCATAATGATATGTAGGAACATGCTTTTAAATGTGATTTGGATTTTGAACTTGTTAATCATTATTCAATGTATATGTTGTAGTTAAATTAATAGGTTATCAATGAACATTGGGTAGGTGTGTTATTTCCTCTCTTTCTTATTACATTACAGTTGATTTCTTCTCCAATTCATTGTCCATATTTCATCCCTTACAATGTTGCTTGTATATAACCAACCCCCAGTAAGCATCCAATCATATTTTGATGTCTTTATCTCTTGTTGTATATCTCAACAATAGAGTAGTTGAATAACCAATAAAAACATATATGTATTTGTTCTCCTTTGTGACTGTTATTACCATTCGTTTAATTTTAGGCGTGACTCTTACTTATATGTTTGTTGAAGGATATATTTCCCTTTGCATCTCTTGGACCCATCTATTATATAAGGGTGAGAACCAAAGGATTACGAGTTTTTGAATAATACATTTATATGAAAATTGACAAAGAACAAACGGATATTTTCATCATGGTGCGTTGTGTGATTTTGCTATGTAATAATTGATATGAATGAGTAGTTCATATTGGTGAACTATTCTTGGGCTTCTCTGCTACTGAATGACATGGTTAATATGATATGTTAGCATATTTTATATGTGAATGATATGTTAATATCTGAACTGTGGTGATATCACAGGGTTTTCAATGAACATTGATTAGGTGTGTTATGATTTTTATCTCTTTTTTCTAGCATTACATTGGTTTATTTCTCCAATTTATTGGGGAGGATGATTTGAGCTCTAACAATATTGCTTGTATATAACCTACCCCTACTTAAATGTAAGCATATTTTGAACGATATAATATTTTTTAAACTAGTCAACATGTGAATTGAATGACCATAAAAACATGTATGTATGTGTTCTTTTTTGTGACTGTTATTAGCATTTATATATTTTTAGACATGGCTCCTAAGTATTTTTTTTACTTTAGATTTCCTAGATTTCCTTTTGCATCTCTTAGACCTTATTATTCCCAAATGAATGAATGTCCAGTACATGTTCTAGTCAATTGGTATCCCATTCCAGTGTACAAACTACCCCCAACTAAAAACAAGCATATATTGATGTTTAGACATAAGATGCATATGTTTCCCCGCACATGTGAGGTCAATGATAAAGTCTAAGGCGTATTATAAGTTTGTGTTCTTCTTTGTGAGTGATATACAAATTCATATATTCGTAGACATGGATCTTATGTCTTGTTTCTTGCTTTAGATTTTCTTTTGCATCTATTGGACTTTATTATAACATGATGAATGAATGATTGTCATCTTCTAGACCCATAGGTGTATCCCATGCTTGTGTATAACCAAACCTCACTTATCACCTCTAATATGTTGACGTTTACACAAAATTTGTTATCTGAATTCACAAATGTGAGGTATAAACCAATGAATATTCATGTGTGTGTTCATGTTTGTGAGTGTTCTGAGCATTCATATATTTTTGGAGTGGCCTCTAAGTCAACTCCTTTGCTTTAGATTACTTATTGCATCTGTTGGACCTTCTTATTGACAAATGAATGAATTTTCTTGATCTTGTAGACCCATAGGTGTATCTCATGCTTGTGTATAACCAACCCTCACTTATCACCTCTAATATATTGATATTTACACTAAAGTAGTATATTTCAATCCACACATGTGAGGTCAATGATGGACGAATATATGTACGTGTCCAACATTCATAGAGTTATTTGTATTCATATATTTTTTGAGTGGCCCCTAAGTCAATAGCGTAGAATTACATCGGCATGTTTTGTGTGTCTTTCTCTATTGTCTTCTCTCCCATGTGTAGATACCCCATTTTGATCGGTCAGAACTGTGAAACACTTATTATTTGTGATATCTTAGTTTGCAGCTCTAAGCCCGGATGATCTTCCCGAAGCCAGAATAATCACTTGAGTAGGGAAAGGGAAGAAAAGAAAGCATGAGCGCAACAAGTGATAAGTCTAAAGAAAAGCTCAAGAGAAGCAGTACTATCGCTCAGAACGGTTAAGTCTGGGGTTGTTATACAAGACATCTAAAATCTGTTTGGTGATTAAGATAAGCGACCACCCACTCGTCGTACTGGACGACCCTTTTGAGGACTGTCAACTTCAAGGATCTCTGAAAGGATTGTCGAACTGGACGATCTTTCTGAGGATCGTCGACTTCGACGATCTCTGAAAGGATTGTCGAACTGGACGATCTTTCGGAGGATCGTCGACTTCGACGATCTTTGAAAGGATTGTCGAACTGGACGATCTTTTAGAGGATCGTCGACTTCGACGATCTTTGGTGGGATTGTCGAACTGGACGATCTTTCGGAGGATCGTCGACTTCGACGATCTTTGGTGGGATTGTCGAACTGGACGATCTTTCGGAGGATCGTCGACTTCGACGATCTTTGGTGGGATTGTCGACCTCGACAATAGGATGACGGATCGTCAAAAATACTGGGATAAGTTCAGCTCGGAAAGGACGGCATGGCTCGATTTTTTCCGCCTCTCCACCGACGTCAGCCACTTCGGGTGAACGTGGGAGCGTCGTGGGGCACTCATGACTTCCCCAAACAGGTGTCAAGAAGGTGGTGGTCGTTTGGGGCTATAAAAGGGAGGCGTTTGGAGGAGGAGAGCACTCTCTAACTCATCTTTTACCCCACCTTTTGCCCTCCAAAGCCATCCCAACCTCCCCTAACCACCTCCCACACCAGCAGCAGCACCTCACCACCCTCCACCCTCCATTTTCGAGCACCACCACCTCCCACACCAGCAGCCACACCAACACTCACCCACCTCCCTCATTCACCACTCAAAACCTACATCTTCTCTCCCAACACCACCCATCCGAACCCATCCATCCTCCTTCATCACCAACAGCCCCTCACTACCCTCCACCCTCCATTTCCAAGCACCACCACGCCCTACACCAGCAGCCCCTCCAAACAACCGCCCACCACCCTCATCTCCCTTCCCTTTCCTTTCTTTTTTTTTTCTTTCTTTTTTTTTCTTAAAAAGAACTTGTATAACATATCATTTCCTCTTAAAACTCTTAAACAAGTTGTAATAAGCTTACTAAATTAAATAACATAAGTTTAATCAAAGTTGAGAGTATTGGAGTACATCATTGGACTATTATCAGTTCTTTTGGAAACTATACGCAGCTGGCGGACGACCCTAACTTGGATCGTTGGTCAGTTGGTCTAGGGACCATTTGAACACTCCCCTTTACAAGTTTGGGTACCTCCCAAGGACTACTAACCCCTTTTGTTTTATTCTGTTTACTTTATTTGTCATTTACTGCTTTATATGTTTGTTACTACCCTTTTATATACTGTTTATATGCTGTTTTTCTTTTCTTTTTTTTGTTTTTCTCAGCTTCTTGTTAACATAAAGCTTCTCACCAATTTTGTTAAATTTTCCTTGGAGTTTACCCTCGACAACCCCCCTGGCTCGTCGAACTCGACAATCCCCCTTCAACTCGTCGAACTCGACAATCCACCCATAGATCGTCAAACCCGACAATCCCCCTTCAACTCGTCGAACTCGACAATCACCCATAGATCGTCAAACCCGACAATCACCCATAGATCGTCAAACCCGACAATCCACCCATAGATCGTCAAACCCGACAACCCCCTGTTAACTCGTCAAACCCGACAATCACCCATAGATCGTCAAACCCGACAATCCCCCTTCAACTCGTCGAACTCGACAATCCACCCATAGATCGTCAAACCCGACAATCCCCCTTCAACTCGTCGAACTCGACAATCCACCCACAGATCGTCAAACCCGACAACCCCCTGTTAACTCGTCAAACCCGACAATCCCCATTTAACTCGTCGAACTCGACAATCCACCCACAGATCGTCAAACCCGACAAGCCCTCCTGGTTCGTTTGCCAATCCTGCACAAAAAAAAAGGAAAAAGTATCTTTCTCTCTCTTTGGGTTTTGCAGGACCAATCTGAGCTTGAACACCTCAAGGCACGGCCGGCCGTGATCCTCGAGAGGAGAACCCGTATCCCCCGTTGAAGGCGAGTAATAGAACATCCTTTTTTCTTGCTTTTCGAGGAAAAGCAAGTGGCGATCACACCAACGTCCCTGGAAGCGGTCGGGCAACCTTGGACGATCCCTCAAGTGGCGATTCGGAGCGCCGTGCGCGTAACGGAACCAAACTTGACGGAACCCGGATTCACGACCAACGCCGCGTCAAAAATCCAACACCGACAGTCTGGCGATCACGGTGGGACTCCCTTCGTGAAAAGCTCAATCAGGTTGGTCCTCTAAAACTCCTAGGCAGAGAGTAGTGCTAGTTTGAAAAGAATTCCTGCGACTTTCACTAGACATCAATGAGACTGAGTCTAATCTGTTTCATGAATGCATGATGGTGGTTATTGTATGCTACTGAATATCTGTACTGTGTTAACTCCTGGATGAACCCCCTAGGTGGTCGTCGAAGTTTCTGTTTCTTCCTTGCTTTCGTCTGACTCTAGCTCCTCATCTATCGCCTTTTTTTTTTCTACAATCAAAATCTCTTGCCTTCCTGTTCCAAAAAAAAAATTTATTGTCTTTCCGATTTCCTATTTTTCCCACTTTTTTATTTGCACTATTTTGAACTTCGGTTTCTATTTTTCTGTTTTCCTCAAAATTTTCCTTTCCTTTTCTTCTGATTAAAAAAAAAAAAAAAAATTTTTACTTGCTTTTTTCAAAAAAAAAAAACAAAAAAAAAATTCTTTTTCAAGATCTCTAGTACCAAATTTCTCTTTCCTTCACTAACTCTTTTTCCAAAAAAAAAAAAAAAAAAAAATTCCCACTTTTTTATTTGCACTATTTTGAACTTCAGTTCCTATTTTTTCTGTTTCCCTCAAAATTTTCCTTTCCTTTTCTTCTGATTAAAAAAAAAAAAAAAAAATCTCTTTACTTGCTTTTCCAAAAAAAAAAAAAACCAAAAAAATTTTCTTTTCAAATTCTCTAGTACCAAATTTCTTTTTTCCTTCACTAACTCTTTTTCCAAAAAAAAAAAAAAAAAAAATTCCCACTTTTTTATTTGCACTATTTTGAACATCAGTTCCTATTTTTCTGTTTTCCTCAAAAATTTTCCTCTGCTTTTCTTCAGATTAAAAAAATTTACTTGCTTTTTTCAAAAAAAAAAAAACAAAAAAAAAATTCTTTTTCAAGATCTCTAGTACCAAATTTCTCTTTCCTTCACTAACTCTTTTTTCAAAATTTCCTTCAGTAAGTAAAAAAAAAAAAAATTTCCCACTTTTTTATTTGCACTATTTTGAACTTCAGTTCCTATTTTTCTGTTTTCCTCAAAATTTTCCTTTCCTTTTCTTCTGATTAGAAAAAATTTCTTTACTTGCTTTTCCTAAAAAAAAAAAAAAAAAAAAAATTCAAAATCTCTAGTACCAAATTTCTCTTTCCTTCACTAACTCTTTTTCCAAAATTTCCTTCAGTAAGTAAAAAAAAAAATTTTCCCACTTTTTTATTTGCACTATTTTGAACTTCAGTTCCTATTTTTTCTGTTTCCCTCAAAATTTTCCTTTCCTTTTCTTCTGATTAAAAAAAAAAAAAAAAAAAAACTCTTTACTTGCTTTTCCAAAAAAAAAAAAACCAAAAAAATTTTTCTTTTCAAATTCTCTAGTACCAAATTTCTTTTTTCCTTCACTAACTCTTTTTCCAAAAAAAAAAAAAAAAAATTCCCACTTTTTTATTTGCACTATTTTGAACATCAGTTCCTATTTTTCTGTTTTCCTCAAAATTTTCCTCTGCTTTTCTTCAGATTAAAAAAAATTTACTTGCTTTTCCAAAAAAAAAAAAAAAAAAAAAAAAAAAAAAAAAAAAATTTCTTTCAAAATCTCTAGTACCAAATTTCTCTTTCCTTCACTAACTCTTTTTCCAAAATTTCCTTCAGTAAGTAAAAAAAAAAAAAAAAATTATAAAATTTCACTTTTTTTTATTTGCACTATTTTGAACTTCAGTTCCTATTTTTCTGTTTTCCTCAAAATTTTCCTTTCCTTTTCTTCTGATTAAAAAAAAATTTTTTACTTGCTTTTCCAAAAAAAAAAAAAAAAAAAAAAAATTCAAAATCTCTAGTACCAAATTTCTCTTTCCTTCACTAACTCTTTTTCCAAAATTTCCTTCAGTAAGTTAAAAAAAAAAAAATTTTCCACTTTTTTATTTGCACTATTTTGAACTTCAGTTCCTATTTTTCTGTTTTCCTCAAAATTTTCCTTTCCTTTTCCTCTGATTAAAATTTTTTTTTTCTTTACTTGCTTTTCCAAAAAAAAAAAAAAAAATTTCAAAATCTCTAGTACCAAATTTCTCTTTCCTTCACTAACTCTTTTTCCAAAATTTCCTTCAATAAAAAAAAAAAAAAAAAAAAAGCTTGCTCCCTCTGTATTTCAAAATTCTAGTAGAATCTTCGACGTCCAGCCCTTGCTGACCCAGTTAGGTGTTCTGTCCAAGAGCCACCAACATCCCATTACTATCTGATTTCTGAAGTTTCATGCTCTGTTAGATTGTGGAATTGCTTGCTTGATCTGTTAAGTCGTTGAATTGTGTGCTTTCCACTTCTATATCGCTTGCTGCTCACCCCGAAACACATACATGGATCCCTTCCCTAGACCTGAAGGTTCAAGGGTAGACATGGGATATGATTTTTATGAGAACCAAGTGTTTCCCGATGCCAGAATGCCCCATGGGCAAGCCACGCGCAACCAGGAAACCACTGAGACCTCAGAAAGACCAGCCTGGAGGAGACTCGAGGAAAGAATGGAGGCCATGGGATATCACTCGATTGATGAAATGATGAATGCCTTCGACCACCTCAACCAATTGCACTCAGCCTCCCGGAATCCAAATCCCACTACTCTTCAACCTCCTCCTCTTCCACCACAGCCAAGAGTCCAACCCCACCCCCAACCTATTGAAACCTTGGATGACACCGTCCGAAGGATAGTGTCAGAACTCAACCCAACCTTGCTCCAAACCTCCCACCAGTCCAATTTACGCCAAATTCCCCCCATTGCTCTCCCACTTGATCTTAAAATCCCCAAGTACCGCAGATATAATGGTCGAGGAGATCCAGATGCTCATTTGACTGCTTTTTATATGGACTCACGTCCATTCCTGGGAGATGAGTCACTTCTAGTATTCCTTTTCCAGAAGTCTCTTGAAGGAGAGGCAGTTCAATGGTATGCGACCCTCCCGGTCGAATGCCTCCATGATTTTTCTGCTGTGAGCGAGAGGTTTCTCCGGCGTTATGGGTATCAGAGAATGCGCATTCCATCCCTATCAGACCTTACAGCAGAGAAGATGAGGCCGCGTGAAGAGTTTGAATCTTTTGTGGCACGTTGGCGCATGTTGGTGCACAGGACGGGATTGCAATTGACAGAAAGCCAGGAAATAGACATGATGCTGCAAAATCTCACTCCAGAGTTGCGAATGAATCTCGCCTATGGTGATTGCTCTACTTATGAAATGCTGATTGATCGCCACAACCGCATTCAGCGTTGTGCCAACACTACCATTGCTTCACCAGCTGGCAACCAGCGTCCTCCCTTCAAGAAAAACCATGTTCCATCCTCCACGGTAGAAGGGGTCACCCCACAAATCTCAGCGTTCTACCCAAATGGATCACCAGCTTCTGGTCGAGGACCGGTAACACGGCCGTATGCACCTGGACCATCTAGGTATACTCCGCCTCGACCAGTAACCCGTTATCAAGGGATTGCTCCTCAACAGACGCCGGTGCACCATCCGACACGCCCCACACCAATTTCCTCATTCCCAACCCACCACCCACCTCTCCGCCAACCATTCCAGTATCACCACTCAGCTCCCCAAGCCCAACCCATTCGAGCCTTGCAACCCAATCAAATAACTCCCCGACCAATCCCTGAAAGACAATACACAGCTGTTCCTCCACCCACATCTTACCAGGCTCGAAGGATGGGCAAACGTGATACTTACCCGCCACTGCCAGAGTCCTTGCCCGACATTTTTATGGCACTGATGGAATCCAACAGCATCATCTTGCCACCCGAGAGACCCTCCCCCTGGTGTCGATAGTTCACGCTACTGCCCATACCACCGAATGCATGGTCATGATATCTGTGGTTGCTACACATTTCGAGATTTTGTTTATGATCTTCATGAACAAGATCGCATTGATTGGGCACTATTGCGAAATATCATCACTAGGTCCCGCTCGGCCCACCCTGTTCAATCCTCCACTTCATCTGCACCTCTTGGCATTCATATTGACCCACTTCCTTCCCATACTCAACCGTCTACTTCATCTGGTCCAGTTGTCAACTTCATTGGGACCGACCCTCCATCCCCCAACCAGTCCAACTCCTCCTCACACCTTTGGGCCAACCTTGTCACCCCACCGGCAACACCTGATAGTGGTAAATCCGAATCCGAAGAGGAACCCATGGAAGAAGACGAGCCAGAGGAGGAACCAGAAGAGGACCCGGAGGAGGAGGAACCAGAAGAGGACCCTGAAGAGGAGGAACCAGAAGAGGACCCTGAGGAGGAACCAGAAGAAGACCCTGAGGAGGAACCAGAAGAGGACCCTGAGGAGGAAGAACCAGAAGAGGACCCGGAGGAGGAACCAGAAGAGGACCCAGAAGAGGAGCCAGAAGAGGACCCGGAGGAGGAGGAACCAGAAGAGGACCCTGAGGAGGAAGAGCCAGAAGAGGACCCAGAAGAGGACCCGAGGAGGAAGAACCAGAAGAAGACCCCGAAGAGGAGGAGCCAGAAGAAGACCCTGAGGGGGAAGTATCTGAAGACGAGCTCATGGAAGAGCCGGAAGAACTGGCATTTGGTGAAGATGCCCTTGAGCAAGAACCATCTGAGCAGTCCACATTGGCAAGCACAATTCAAGAACCAGAAGCATCAACCGGAACTGTTGATGGTCCGGTGGGACCGCCACCTATTGTGTTCCTCGAGAGTGAGCTCGCCCCACCAGCAATGCGTAATCGCCCTCTTCGTATCATGGTGGAGATAGCAGGGATCCCCTTCAGATATACATATATTGACACCGGGGCAGGAGGAAACATCATGGCATATGGAGTTTATTGCTCATTTGAAGATGTGGAGGACCGTCCTGAACTTGAGCCCTCTAATGAGTTCATAGAAGCATATGACGGCACCAGACGACCGGTGGTTGGAACAGTTACGATTCCTTTGATGGTAGGCCCGTTGCACACTGAGGTATATTTTCATGTCGTAAAGCTCGAGGGGGGCGTCCACAACATAATTCTCAGGAGGGCGTGGCTCAATAATGCCAGAGCAGTTCCATCCACTCGTCATCAATGCCTTCGGTTTCCACTATGGGGAAAGATTGTCTCCGTATGGGGGGAAAACATCCTTTGGGGGGGACCGAATGAACCAAATTGGACTGTTAATGCGTTAACCGTTGGCTCAGAAGGAGGGATAGAAAGGGGGATGAAAGAAGAGTCGAAAGAAGAAATACGAGAGGAGGAGCTTGAAGAAGACTCCTTGAATTTTGAGCCATCTGGCTCCCCAACATCAACAGAAGACTCATCAGAGGAGCATGGCGCGATCACTTGCTTGACATGTTCCCCTTCCATCACATTCACTCCTCATGAGCTCGCCGAGCCTAGCATACGCACATGCCCCCTTGTGATCAAAGTAGCCATTGCTGGTAAAATTCTCTGAAATGTCCTCGTGGACACAGGAGCCGGAGTAGACATCATGACCCATTCCACCTACTGCAAGCTTCGGCGTGGGCTCCCCAAGCTCCAACCATCAGAAACCCTTCTCCACGCATATGACAGCTCAAGCCAATCTTCATGCGGGAGGATCTCTTGTGTTCTAAAGGTGGGGCCAGTATGTACCTCTGTAGACTGTGAGGTCATGAAGATCGAGTCGCCTCATTCCATGATCCTTGGGAGGCCCTGGCTTGACAATGTCGAAGGTGTCTCTTCTACGCGTCATCAATGCTTGCGTTTTCCAAGCAATGGGGACATCATCTCGGTATGGGGGGAGGCACGCCGCCATGACTGGTCAAGGTTCTTCAATTGTCAAATGTGCGAGCTAAATACTGGGCCAAAGAACTGTGCATATCAGCCTCAGGACGATCCTCCACCCCAGATCATACCAGGTGGCATCATCCGTTCAGCTCCTAGAAGTCCGGTTCCCTCCACGAACCCGCCACCGATATGGAGTCCCATCCGAGCCAGCAGCCTCAGCCCCATCCGGCCACTTTTGTCCTCCTGGCATCATTGTCCCAATACTGCAGTTCTCCACACCACCAGGACAGGACGCATCTTCAACAATATGCCCTCTCAAGTTCTCCGACAGACCAATCCAGAAGCGGAAGTGGAAGAAGGGAGAGCTGGTGATAAGGTGGACCTGCTTGAACAATTGCGCAAAATCCCAGCCAAGATCTCGATATTGGAGCTAATCGAAACTTCAGAACACCATCAGGAGGCGATAAGGGCTTTCCTGGAAAAGGTCAAGGTGGATCGCCACATTTCTGCCTTTAATGTGCCAGCTGCGCTAGTTTCTGAAGGATTGGGCCCTGTGATCTCATTCTGGCCCAAGGAAGTCATTGATGATCCCCTCACCAACATTTCGGCACTTTGCGTCACCGCCTTGGTGGAGAAAACGTTGGTTAGTCGAATCCTTGTTGACACTGGTGCAGGGGTCAACCTCATGTCCCTCCAGACGTTCCAGCACGTCAATGGTGATATCACTTCACTGGCGGAGTCCGATACGCGAATTTTTGCCTATGACAGGAGCGCTCGACAAGTGGTGGGCTTCCGTTCATTTAGTTTGGAGATCGGTCCCCTCAAGACCACGTTTGAAGCCTATGTTCTGGAGATGGACTCTGATTACAGCATGATCTTGGGAAGAAAATGGTTGGCGACAATCCGAGGTGTTTCCTCCCCGCTCCACCAATGCCTCAAATTTCCTTTTGGAGAACAGATCATCACAATAGGTGGGGACGCTGTCAGAGGCATCCGGTATGAAGCCGTAGAAGCCCAGGCTATCACAACAGTGAAAAGCCCTTCCAGGAGAGAAGGCAAGCAGCCAGTCGTGCACATATCAGAGTTTCCACCCGATTGGGCGCGTGATGGGGCACTACAGGTAAGCACTTTGGGCAAAGGTAAAGCACGCGCATCAACTGACAGCAATCCAGGATGGCGGCTCATGGAACAAATGGGTTATCATCGAGGCCAAGGTCTGGGACGGTACAATCAAGGCACCACAGACATCATTCACAACTTCATATGGCCAGACCACATGGGCATCGGATCACTCACAGTTTATGATGTCTATGATTGGGGTCCATTCTATGGCATTACGGATTGGAGCTTGGAAGAACATTTTATCCGTAGCACTGGATCAGAGCCGCCCACATCCAGTCAACTGACTCCCATTGAGAGCCAATCAGAATCCTCCTCTTCAGTTCCACCAGAGGAAGACATTGATTCTCTGATTGAGACTCTTGACCAGTTATTTTCTGAATCACATGAACAATTGCCCGGAGATTCTCATGAATTGCCAGAATACTATGTTGAAGACCCGGATTCCGCTGATGAGATGCCTCATTCATGCAGTTCGGGAGCATTGGGGAGCAAGGCTCTCTAGGGTGATTGGAGTAAACTCAGCCCTCAACCTTGCGAAAGGATGATCCTATTTTCTCTATTCTTGAGGGCGCCATTCAGGTAAGTACTCTCTTCCCATATCTAAGGTTCATCTCTTTCCTGTCTTTCGATCCTGCGCACTGTAATCTTGCATATTAAAAAAAAAAAAAAAAAAAATGTTAACTTCTGCTTGTACATGAAATTTCCTTGCTTTATTTCTTGCTTTGCTTGCTAAAAAAAAAAAAAAAAAAAAAAAATCAATTTCTGCTTTTATAAAATTTCTTTGCTTTACTTCTTGCTTTGCTTGCTAAAAAAAAAAAAAAAAAAAAAAAAAACCAATTTCTGCTTGTACATAAAATTTCCTTGCTTTATTTCTTGCTTTGCTTGCTAAAAAAAAAAAAAAAATCAATTTCTGCTGTTGCATAAAATTTCTTTGCTTTACTTCTTGCTTCTGCTAAAAAAAAAAAAAAAAAAAAAAAAAAAAAAAAAAAACTCAAATTTAAGGGAGGGGTGGGATCTAAAAATGGACAATGTAGAACAACCTAAGACATTAGGTTCCCTGTTTGAGATAAAGGATGACGCTTTGGTGGTTTGGCACCCCTCGCTTTTTAATTCTGATCTTCTGGACAAACTGCGGAGTTTGGTCGACCCTCCTAAGGCGTCAATGCCCCATGTGTCTCAAGGACCTGGCAAGGCTTCACGATTTCAAATCCCTACTCGGATTATCGATGACATCGGGGAACGTATTCACGTAATCCATGGAATAGAACGATCCGAGTCAATAGCTGTCATCGAAGAACCTGATTTGGAGGACCTTGGAGATTTCGATGACGGCTTGGGGGTATTTGAGATTTGTGACGATGATGAAGAAGCAGAGCAAGAAGAGGAGATGTCAAAGGGGTTCGCAGAAAGCCTTCAACACTTTGATGAGCAGACGGCAAGTGAGGAGGAAAGGATGGAGGAGTTGAATCTCGGGACCGCCACTGATCCTAAGATCATCTTGATCAGTGCGGAACTAAATCCGAGCGAGCGAGAAAGTTTGGAGAAGGTGTTGAGGAGCTATTCGGATGTGTTCGCCTGGTCTTACGAAGACATGCCTGGTCTTGACCCTTCATTGGTTGAGCATAGGCTAGTCCTGGAACCAGACGCCAAACCAATAAAGCAGAAGCTAAGGCGGCTCCATCCAAAGTTGGCCATGAAGGTGAAGGAGGAAGTAGATAAGCTGCACCAAGCAAAGTTTATCAGGGTAGTGCTGTACCCGAAGTGGATAGCCAACATTGTCCCGGTGAGCAAGAAAGATGGCAAAGTCCGTGTGTGTGTAGACTTCCGAGATCTCAATCGGGTTTGCCCGAAAGACGATTTCCCTCTTCCACACATTGACATTCTTGTTGACAATACCGCGGGACACGAGATGCTGTCCTTTATGGATGGTTTCTCGGGTTATAATCAGATCCGTCTAGCAGAAGAAGATCAGGAGAAGACATCATTCATCACTCCTTGGGGGACCTACTGCTACGTTGTAATGCCCTTCGGCCTTAAAAATGCCGGGGCAACGTACCAGCGCGCCATGACCTCGATTTTCCACGACATGATGCACAAATTAATGGAAGTTTACGTGGATGACATCTTGGTCAAATCTAAGACGCGGGAAGGTCATGCAGAGACACTTGAAAGGGTTCTACAGAGGTGTAAAAAATTCAGTTTGAAAATGAACCCTAAGAAGTGTAGGTTTGGAGTGTCATCTGGAAAGCTATTGGGATTCATGATAAGTAAGAGGGGGATTGAAGTCGATCCATCTAAAGCAAGAGCGATCGCTCAAATGCCCCCTCCAAAAAATTTGAAGGAGCTTAGGGGACTCATCGGTCGGCTGCAGTTTATTCGTCGATTCATTTCACAGCATGCCGAACGGTGTAAACCCTTCTACAAGCTGTTGAAAGGAGGGACTGAATTCATTTGGGATGACAAGTGTCAACAAGCATTTGATGAACTTAAGAAATACTTACTCAGCCCCCCTGTTCTCTCAGCCCCTGTCCCTGGGCGTCCGCTACTTCTCTACCTGGCGGCCACTGAAGAAGCTGTTGGCGCGGTGCTCGCACAACACGATGAAGAAGGAAGGAAGGAAAAGGCTATCTATTATTTGAGCAAAACTCTGATTGAATATGAGCAGGCCTACCCACTCATGGAAAGGACATGTTTAGCGCTGGTATGGGCCTCTCAGAAATTACGCCACTATTTCCTTGCGCACCAAGTAAAGTATCTGGCAAAGATGGATCCGGTAAGGTATCTGTTTGAGAAAGCATCAGTGACTGGTCGGCTAGCTCGATGGCAGGTCAACTAAATGAGTTTGACATCACGTATGTCACTCAAAAATCCATCAAGGGACAAGCCATCGCCGACCACCTTGCTCACCTCCCACTGCCGGATTATGAGCCTGTCAGGACGATTTCCCTGACGAAGAGTTGTTTGCATTAGTTGAGGAAGATGACCGCAAGACATGGACATTGTATTTTGATGGAGCGGTCAATCAGAAAGGAAGAGGTCAGAAAGGAAGAGGAATTGGAATCGCCTTGCTCTCCCCTGAAGGTGTCATCATCCCGCGCGCTTTTCAACTTACTTTTAATGCTACTAACAATATTGCGGAGTATGAAGCATTGATTGCAGGTTTAAAGTCAGCCTTAGCTCTTGGAGTTCGTCATCTAAAGATTGTTGGAGATTCACTCTTAGTGATTCGCCAAACTTTGAAGAAGTGCCAGACGAGGGACCCGAAACTCAAGCCCTACAGAGAACTGACTATTATCCTGTTGCGCCAGTTTCAAGAAGTGATCCACATTTTCACACCTCGAGCCGGCAACATCCTCGCCGATGCCTTGGCTTCGTTGGCCTCCTCACTCACCCTCCCGATATCCAAAAAGGCGGAGACTGTCATCGTCCAAAGACTAGAAACTCCGGCCACTGACCTTCGAGACTGCAAGATTCAAGACCTAATGGAGCAGCAAGAGAAGAAAGATGAGATTCTTAAGTTTGTTTCCGCAATAGATTTGGAGGAGCCTGATGATGGAAATCCTTGGTTCTTCGACATCAAGAACTACCTTGAAGATGGCTCCTTTCCGGAGTACGCCACCAGTGATGATCGAAAAGCTGTTAAAAGAATGGCGACCAAATATTGTCTTCGAGGAGGCATTCTCTTTCGCATGTCCTTCAATGGAGAGTTGTTGAGATGCTTGGAAGATGAAGGAGCATTCACTATTGTGAAAGAGGCACATTCCGGAGTTTGTGGAGGCCATGTGAATTCACAGATGCTCGCAAAGAAAGTTCTAAGGATGGGTTACTATTGGCCCACAATGGAGGGGGATTGCCACAAATTCGTCAAACGGTGTGTTCAGTGCCAGACCCATGCCAATAAGATCCATGCACCCGCCTCCGCATTGCATTCCATGACCTCTCCTTGGCCTTTCTCCATGTGGGCTCTCGACATCATCGGCCCCTTTAGGGATACAGTTGAAAACACCAGTCAGAAAGCCTTCATCCTCACTGCCACAGAATACTTCACCAAATGGGCCGAAGCTGAGTCGTACATAGTGATCAAAAGTTCTACTCTTGTTCGCTTCGTTCGTACTCATATCCTCGCACGATTCGGCGCTCCAAAGGTAATCCTTACTGACAATGGTCCTCAGTTCATTTCTCAGGAATTTCAAGACCTCTGCAACAAGCACCACATTGAGCTGCATCACTCCACCCCATATTATCCCCAAGGGAATGGACAAGCGGAGGCTACGAACAAGACTCTCCTGAAGATCATCAAAAAGACTGTGGAGACGCATAAGGCTACCGATTGGCCGGACAAGCTAGTTGACGCACTTTGGGCTTATCGCACCTCCATCAGGACCCCCACAGGTCAGACTCCTTACTCCCTTACTTTTGGGATGGAGGCGGTGGTTCCCTATGAAGTGCTTATCCCGTCTTTGAGAGTGGAGTTGGACAAGGATTTACAACCAGAGGATAGGAGGGAAGCACTCCTTCTACAACTTGAACTATTAGATGAGAAAAGGTTGCGAGCAGCCGAACACGCCCAAATTTACCAAAGGAGAATGTCCAGAGCCTTCCAGAAAAAGGTAATTGAAAGAAAGTTCCAAGTTGGGGAAATGGTGCTCAAGCAGCTCATGCCTTCTCGACAACCACACCCGAGAGGAAAACTGCAACCAATTTGGGAAGGACCTTATGTAATCACCCATGCCTATTCCGGGAATGCTTATCGCTTGGTGAACGCCGAAGGGGACGAGGTCTCAGGTACATGGAATGCACTGTATTTGAAAAAATTCTATGCTTAATACTTGATGTTTGAGAAATTTTACCATTACTTACTGTGAATCCTAGTATCTATGCCTGATGATATGATTTGATAGCCTTAAGGATAGCATGTGTTTTATATAGACTCATACTCACCGCTCTTACCACTGTCATCACACTTATCCAGTTTAAGACCTGGTTCACTGATAGATAAAAAGATCGCCCACAACATTAGACTGGGGCAATTTGTAATTGTCATTCTTTTGTTTGCATTTTAACTCGTGTTGCCTATGATCCATGAAAATACCTTAGTCTTGGCGCATGTCCCAAAAGAGCTGGCTCTGGCACTGTCGATGCTTCCAAGGAGAAGGTAAAAACAGAAATACCCTCCAAAATAAGGCAAGTTGGCCATTATAAAAAAAAAAAAAAAAAAAAAAAAAAAAAAAGAGAGGATAAAGTGGGTATCCAATGCGGGCCTGCGTCCTCCACCCTTTAATATATATATATATATATATATATATATATATATATATATATATATATATATATATATATATATATATATAAAAAGCAGTAAAGAAGAAAGCTGGGGGGACCGAGTGACTTAGGACATGTGCTAGGACTGGGGCAATTTTTTAGTTGGTTCAAGGAGGACACTACTCTCACCCCCATTCATTCACTTCCCCCCTTTTTGTGACAAGATATGAATTAAACCAGTTCTTTTGGGTCAAGTGAAATTTTTGGTCTAGAGGTGAGCCACTTCTTAAACTGCTACCACGCACTGCACATGAGTCTACTTAAAACCTTGTTCATCTAAAAGTCGGTCTTTGAATGTTATCCTGGCACATTTATGGAGTTCTCAGTACATTTTGGTAACATGATCAAGCATACAAGAACTTCCAGACTTGGGAACTATCCCCATCGACAAAATCACGCGAAGTATCCTTGATATGGCAAACAGTTGATCACCATGAGTCCTTTTAATAACTGGTAAGCATGTGAATAATCTCTCATTGCTGACATCAAGGTCAAGATAGCACCATGCATCATCAGGTTTGTTTCTCCATAACCCATTACCCCCAATTTTGTCATAATTTGGGCCCTTGACAAATTAACAAAGAAAAAAAATAAAAAAATGAGCAGGGGCCCAAACGGAACAGATATGATCATTTGGTCTAGCCTCTTAAGTTGTTTTGTAGGGCCTAGGAGAAGCAAGAAGGGAACGGACGGACGAATGATCATTAAACAAGCAGACAGAACTTGCGTGGTCCCCCTAGATGGATATCAATTCAAACAGTTTCCGTATGGATTGTCGATAATCAAAACAAAGGCCATCTTGTAATTTTAAAAGGGGAGTATTGAACCATGAACATATGCTTAATTGAGTGGCCATATCTACTTAGATCTGTGTTTAATGTTGTTATACAGGGTCCAGAGGAACGGAGAACAGAGCAAGAATACGAGAGAACAAAAAAAAAAACTGGACACATACTTCTAGACGAACCTGGCGGTGAACGTCGACTAAGACAATTCCCCCATGGAACGTCGACAGGGACGAGCCTGGCGGTGAACGTCGACTAAGACAATTCCCCATGGAACGTCGACAGGGACGATCCTGGTGGTGAACGTCGACAGGGACGATCCTGGTGGTGAACGTCGACAGGGACGATCCTGGTGGTGAACGTCGACTGAGACAATTCTGTGTGGAACGTCGACAAAGACAACCCCATTGGAGGATCGTCGAGCCGTTTTTCAGCAATAACTTTACCTATCAAAAATGTTCCCTGATCACCCTGCAAATTAAAATCACCTGTCTATCCACATTCCATACACACATTCACAAAGCCAAAAAAAAAAGGAGAGAAAAAGAGAGAGAGCATATGGCCCCTGCTATTCATCATTTCAAACACTTGGACCAGTCCATTCTATGTCTCTAAACTATCAGTCAAAATCACCTGTCTATCCACATTCCATACACACATTCACAAAGCCAAAAAAAAAGAGAAAAGAGAGAGAGCATATGGCCCCTGCTATTCACCATTTCAAACACATGGACCAGTCCATTCTATGTCTATAAACTATCAGTCAAAATCACCTGTCTATCCACATTCCATACACACATTCACAAAGCCAAAAAAAAAGGAGAGGAAAAGAGAGAGAGCATATGGCCCCTGCTATTCATCATTTCAAACACTTGGACCAGTCCATTCTATGTCTCTAAACTATCAGTCAAAATCACCTGTCTATCCACATTCCATACACACATTCACAAAGCCAAAAAAAAAGGGAGAGAAAAAGAGAGAGAGCATATGGTCCCTGCTATTCATCATTTCAAACACGTGGACCAATCCATTCTATATCTCTAAACTATCAGCCAAAATCATTCACCCACTAGGAGGAGTAAACCTGGGATGAGGTACGAGTTATAGCCCAAAGGAATCCAAAGGAGGAAGAAGAATCAAACCTGTTGTTGGAAGTCACCACCTTGAACCGAAGGGGGACGAGGAGGTTGTCCTGGGGCGGTCTCACCCCCTTGAAAATCCTGTCTCGCTGGAGAAGGTCTCGAAGTGGCGGATCCTTCAACCATCGAGGGAAGACGAGGGGGGGCCATTGAGTAGGAACGTGATGCACCGCTTCGAAAGGACACCGAGCCTGACAGCCCAGACATCTCGAGAAATTTAAGATCATCCTCTGTAAATACCCCTGCGGAGTTTATCTTCATCTTCACAGTAGCCACAATAGACCGATACAAGCTCAACTCTTTGTTCCTCCTCTCGACCCGCTGCTGGGAAAGCCGGAGATCATCTTCCATCTTGTGCTTATTTTCTTCTGCTCTCTGCCTATCCTCCTCCGTCCTCTGTTGGAAGCGTCTGAAATCCTCCTCCGACCTCCGCCGGTCCTCCTCCGCTCTCTGTCTACCATTTCTCTCACTCTCCAAAGAAGACTGAAGGGTATGGATGAAGTCTCGCTGCAAACCTGGGTCGGATGCACCTGAGGATGCCTCGAAGTCTGATACTCTGGATTGCAAGTCGTCCCTCTCACGGGTCAAAGCAAGGACGTCATTTCTTGTCCTAAGAATCTCCCTCTGAAACTGCGCTGTCTCATTCTCTTGACGGTCCCTAGCCTCTACAAGCTGCATCCTAACATCCACCAACTCGTTTTGAGCCTCTTGCAGTTGACCCAACAGTACAAGTTCCTGACCCGAAGATGATGGTAACAATCCGGCAACTCGAGCTTGATCTACTCCCTCAAGATGTGCCTCAAGCTCTCCTATTCTCCGCAAGAGTCGCTGCTTCTCCACCTGGAGTTCACTCACCAATGAAGTTTGAACTGCAAGCTCCTCGCTCACAGTCTTAAGTCTCCGAGCAACGGCAGATCGCCCGCCCTGATTAAAGAGGATTTGAATAATCATGTTTATGAGAAGCATTATGAAAAGAGCAAGTTTTGAAGGAAACAAACATGCCTACCTCTATGTCAGGCACCAGTTCTTCGAATATCCCAAGATCCTTCGCATACTCCTTGCGATACCATTCCATGTAGTCATCACTACTGTCAAGATCCGCCGGTGGTCTAACCGGGTGGCCTTTCTCTTCCCATAACTTCAAGTGTTCAGAAAAGTCATCCTCTGGAAAAAAGGCTCTTGGAATCCCTCGAAGAGTCAGACGAGGAGAAGTCGGAAGAGGACCAGGGATCCATTGGTGAAGGCCTAGCTGGCGTGCTACACGACTAGCGCAGTGGTAGAGAACCTCATTAAAGAAAACAAGCCATGTATCGCAGACTAGTTCATCAGGAATCTCCTCCACGTATGGCCTCCATGTCATCTGAAATAATAACAAGCGCATGGGACACTAAGATGAAAGAATACATCTCTCAAGGAAAGTTTGATGAAGCAAGAGAATGTACCTTCTCCTCAGTCAGCAAGAGAAAATCCTCGCGGAGAAGAGCTAGAGTCCTACCATAGTTTGCTTCTGGCGCAACCCACCGCATGGCACGAGGGAAAGATGGGTCACAAAGATCCATTGATTGTGGACGAGCAATAGCAATATGCTCGTACCCAAAGAGCTGTTCACCAAAAGAGGACGATGAGAAAAAATCAATTACAAGTCCAAAGGTAAGCAAATGCAAGCATCAAGCAAGTTATACCTGAAGAAATGCAATGAACCCACCAAGACTCTTGTCCTTTGCCCGTTGCTTCTTTCTTGATAACTCAGCAAATAGATGAGCCAACATCGCTGCTCCCCAAGCATAGTCTCCCATTTGCACCAGATCCTCCATAAGGGTCAAAAAGTGTAAAGAAACTCGGTCCGAGGAATTACAGAAGAGCACGCGCCCAAAGAAAAATAAATAAAAGGCCCTCAGTTCTCTTTGGCTCGCACAGGATCGGCTACTGTCTTCCTTTGTTTCATCATGAGGTCTCGGGCCACAAATTGCGCCTCCGTCTCTTTTGGCCGACGCAAGAGGAACCTCCCCAAGCCATATTGAGCAGCAAGACGCCCTAAAGGAATGCGGGTGAGAGTTTTCCCTCCATCAATGAGATCCCAAGCGCCGATTAACTCCCGAAATTTTCGACGGTAATTTCCAAGTGTCTTCCCTGTCACCGGGCGACCCGTGACTGGAAGACCAGTGATCCGGAGGACATCTTCTAAAGTAGGCATCACTGCGCCAGTCGGAAGGATGAAGGTGCAGCTCCTTGGATCCCACCTCTCGCCTAAAGCCTCTATATATCCTCGGTCCACACTAAAAGGCTCAATCTGGAAGAAGGCCCGAAACCTGGCCCCGTCTACAAGCCCTTGCTCAACAGGCGCTAGGTCCTTATACCAGTTTCGCCATGCCAAAAAGAACATGATCTCAGCGGCCGCTACAAGACAAAGGTAAGTAAAAAAAATTAAAAATGATAATTCCCTACTAATATTTAATTTCTCCTTTCAGGAGTAATAAAAAAAAATGGGGAGGGAGAATCATGTTTACCAAGGCACGACGATAGGCACCCGCCACTTCCTCCTCATCATCGCCCTCACCGTCGCCCCCCGCCTCCAAATCAAACATGGCAACCCGCTCATCAGCCCCTCCGGCTTCATTAGGCTCATCAACCCCTGTGTTCGCACCCTCAGACTCGTCCGAGTCCGAACCACCCTCTGCAGCGTCTTGCCCAAAGCCACCCGCACCCGCGACAACGCCCGCAAACACATCAATGCTTACGTTGCCCCCCTCGACCTCATCTACCTTTGTGCTTCCGTCTGTGGATCTGTTAGTACCTATATTATCACCAGATTCTGCTGCAATCGACTCATCCCATGATATCTCCTCCGACCCATTAGTCTCCATATTCACCCTCGCCGCGACAATCCCCGCACTCGCCGCTCCCGCCTCCACCCCTGACACTCCTCTCGTTGCCACATCATTGACAACCCCCGAGACTCCCACTAGGCACACGCCCGCATTACTCTCAGCCTCCATGCCCGCCCCCGCTTCGGGTATAACCGCTGCCCTCATCTCCCTTTTTCCCGCGTCCGCACCCGTCACCCCCATGCGGGCGCCGGCTGCCCCCGACGTTTCGCCGCCCTCCGCAACCGCTGTGTCGCCTCCTACTGCCTCCCCCATCACCGTCATCAGCCTTGTTTCCACCATCGCCGTCATAATGGTCTCACGGTCCCTCTCGGGCATTTCACCAAACACCTCTCGCGCACCCTCCGTTCCTTCTTCTCCAACACCACCCCGGCCCCCACCGCTGCTGCCCATAGCCTCCGGCGCGGCTGAACGTGCTTCCATGATCCTTGCCACCACACCCCTCACCTTCGGAACGTCAAGGGTCGCCTTCGGATCATCATTGCTCTCCCCACGTTGCCCCACCGAACCACCCGCGGAAGTCTTCCGCCGTTTTCGCTCCAAACGCTCGGCCCTCGGCGGCATCTCAAGCTCGTTTTGAGTAGGTGAGGAAGATGAAAAGGGGGTCTGTCAAAAAAAAAAAAGGATTTGGGGAGGATGAGTTAAAGCTTAGAATTTGGTGACGCCCCGGGTTGAACGAGCGGCTTGTGTTATTTCACGTTTCATTTGAGTCAAAATGTTTAAGTCACCCATATATATATACACATGTAGACATGCATTTAATTTCATTTAAGTCAAAACCCCATCACAGCATGTCTAAGTCACCCATATATATATACACATGTATTTATCTAAGTAGACATGCATTTAATTTGAGTTGAGTCAAAACCATCACAGCATGTCTAAGTTACCCATATATGTATATGCGCATGTATCTATCTAAATAAACATGTACCTAATTTAAGTTTATATAGTTGTGCCTTGGAAGCATCTTTGAACACTTTATTTCACGTATCTCCAACGGATTTCGGACGTATTTTTTTCAGATTTTTTGGACATTTATTTTCAAATTTTAGACATTTATTTTGTTTCAAGATTTCGGATATTGTCAAGTGTTATATGGCCTATTTCAATAAATATTCTGATTTTCTGCACTCTCTTTATGTTTTGAGCACCATTTTGGCATTCTTTTCAAAGCAAATTTTTTGCCCATCTTTTGAGCATCTATAAGCATTTTTATTGTATATGTCAGTTGCATTTCGGTACATTTTCAGGCTTTTCATTAGGGCTACGGCATTTAAACCCGGGCATTTTGTCTCTCAGTACATGCAAGTCAGGATTGATTTCCCCATAGTCCAATTTTCTTTGAGTTATTAATAAAATGATCCTTTTCCAATTATTCGAAAGTGTCCCCTTTTTTTATTTTTGTCATGATATCCCCCTGTTTGCTGAGTTGCAACGCACGGTAGGCACAGGGAATCCAACGCCGGGCTGCAGTACACGAAGGCTAGGAACCCCAACCAAGGGTTGGATCGCTCATTGACATTTAGATCAAATATTTACTTCTCCCTTCAATGATCATTTCATTAATGGATCATAAGAAAATTGCTTCCATGTTTATCTCCTGACTTGTATTTACTAGAAAACAATGCCTGATGGGTAAACCGATCAAAATGAGGTCTCTCTTCTTATCCTCGAATGGCGCTTCAAGCTTCACTTAAAACACCATCCGAGGAGGGGCAATTGTAGATACCCCATTTTGATCGGTCAGAACTGTGAAACACTTATTATTTGTGATATCTTAGTTTGCAGGTCTAAGCCCGGATGATCTTCCCGAAGCCAGAATAATCACTTGAGTAGGGAAAGGGAAGAAAAGAAAGCATGAGCGCAACAAGTGATAAGTCTAAAGAAAAGCTCAAGAGAAGCAGTACTATCGCTCAGAACGGTTAAGCCTGGGGTTGTTATACAAGACATCTAAAATCTGTTTGGTGATTAAGATAAGCGACCACCCACTCGTCGTACTGGACGACCCTTTTGAGGACTGTCAACTTCAAGGATCTCTGAAAGGATTGTCGAACTGGACGATCTTTCTGAGGATCGTCGACTTCGACGATCTCTGAAAGGATTGTCGAACTGGACGATCTTTCGGAGGATCGTCGACTTCGACGATCTTTGAAAGGATTGTCGAACTGGACGATCTTTTAGAGGATCGTCGACTTCGACGATCTTTGGTGGGATTGTCGAACTGGACGATCTTTCGGAGGATCGTCGACTTCGACGATCTTTGGTGGGATTGTCGAACTGGACGATCTTTCGGAGGATCGTCGACTTCGACGATCTTTGGTGGGATTGTCGACCTCGACAATAGGATGACGGATCGTCAAAAATACTGGGATAAGTTCAGCTCGGAAAGGACGGCATGGCTCGATTTTTTCCGCCTCTCCACCGACGTCAGCCACTTCGGGTGAACGTGGGAGCGTCGTGGGGCACTCATGACTTCCCCAAACAGGTGTCAAGAAGGTGGTGGTCGTTTGGGGCTATAAAAGGGAGGCGTTTGGAGGAGGAGAGCACTCTCTAACTCATCTTTTACCCCACCTTTTGCCCTCCAAAGCCATCCCAACCTCCCCTAACCACCTCCCACACCAGCAGCAGCACCTCACCACCCTCCACCCTCCATTTTCGAGCACCACCACCTCCTACACCAGCAGCCACACCAACACTCACCCACCTCCCTCATTCACCACTCAAAACCTACATCTTCTCGCCCAACACCACCCATCCGAACCCATCCATCCTCCTTCATCACCAACAGCCCCTCACTACCCTCCACCCTCCATTTCCAAGCACCACCACTCCCTACACCAGCAGCCCCTCCAAACAACCACCCACCACCCTCATCTCCCTTCCCTTCCCTTTCTTTTTTTTTTTTCTTTTTTTTTTTTTACTTAAAAAGAACTTGTATAACATATCATTTCCTCATAAAACTCTTAAACAAGTTGTAATAAGCTTACTAAATTAAATAATATAAGTTTAATCAAAGTTGAGAGTGTTGGAGTACATCATTGGACTTTTATCAGTTCTTTTGGAAACTATACGCAGCTGGCGGACGACCCTAACTTGGATCGTTGGTCAGTTGGTCTAGGGACCATTTGAACACTCCCCTCTACAAGTTTGGGTACCTCCCAAGGACTACTAACCCCTTTTGTTTTATTCTGTTTACTTTATTTGTCATTTACTGCTTTATATGTTTGTTATTACCCTTTTATATACTGTTTATATGCTGTTTTTTTTTTTTTGTTTTTCTCAGCTTCTTGTTAACATAAAGCTTCTCACCAATTTTGTTAAATTTTCCTTGGAGTTTACCCTCGACAACCCCCCCTGGCTCGTCGAACTCGACAATCCCCCTTCGACTCGTCGAACTCGACAATCCCCCCCTGGCTCGTCGAACCCGACAATCCCCCTTTAACTCGTCGAACTCGACAATCCACCCACAGATCGTCAAACCCGACAATCACCCATAGATCGTCAAACCCGACAATCCACCCATAGATCGTCAAACCCGACAACCCCCTGTTAACTCGTCAAACCCGACAATCACCCATAGATCGTCAAACCCGACAATCCCCCTTCAACTCGTCGAACTCGACAATCCCCCCCTAGATCGTCAAACCCGACAATCCCCATTTAACTCGTCGAACTCGACAATCCACCCACAGATCGTCAAACCCGACAACCCCCTGTTAACTCGTCAAACCCGACAATCCCCATTTAACTCGTCGAACTCGACAATCCACCCACAGATCGTCAAACCCGACAATCCCTCCTGGTTCGTTTGCCAATCCTACACAAAAAAAAAGGAAAAAGTATCTTTCTCTCTCTTTGGGTTTGCAGGACCAATCTGAGCTTAAACACCTCAAGGCACGGCCGGCCGTGATCCTTGAGAGGAGAACCCGCATCCCCCGTTGAAGGCGAGTAATAGAACATCCTTTTTTCTTGCTTTTCGAGGAAAAGCAAGTGGCGATCACACCAACGTCCCTGGAAGCGGTCGGGCAACCTTGGACGATCCCTCAAGTGGCGATTCGGAGCGCCGTGCGCGTAACGGAACCAAACTTGACGGAACCCGGATTCACGACCAACGCCTGCGTCAAAAACCAACACCGACACCATGTCCTTATATCACTCATTAATTTATTGATAAATTTATATACTAAATAGAGTATAAACTTTTAACATTGGGTAGGTATATCTTTCTAATTTTTCATGTTGTTTGACATTTTATTGGTGTCTTAATCCATTCCATGGTGTCCAATGTGTCTAGATGTCAAAGACGAGCCAGCCTCCCCTACGCATGGCATCCAATAAGAATCGGATTGGAAACTGAACCAACCCGATGGATGCTTGTTTGGTGGGGTTGCTTGTAGATCAATTTCAACAGGATAATTGCATGAAGAGTGTCTTCCAAAATAGTTCTTGGAAGACTATAACCGCAACCTTGAACTATCGCATGGCTATGACTTTGAAAATCAGTCATTGCAAGAATCGTTGGAAAGTGTTGAAGCAAACTATCACCTATACCAAGAACTTAGCAACAAAACATGATGAGGTTGGGATGATGCAAGGAAAATGGCTGTACCAAGAGATGCACAAGACTAGGATAGGGTCATATTGGTATGTACAATTGAGGATAGTTTAGTTTTGTCATAGTCTCCTCCAATGTTCATGTTAAATTAAAGTCGTTGTTTGCTTATCCTGTGCAGAACAATTCCAAGTTTGGGTTATGCCGGGACAAGCCATTTATATGGTTCAAGGAATTCTCCATGATATGTGGGAACTCCACATCCAAGGGATTCCATGCCCATGCCTCCCTCATCTGTGAGGATGAGGATGACAATGACATTGAAGGAGACTCAATGGAGGCCAATAAAAATAGGTTTGATTCATTGCATATAGAGAGACCATCAGTGGAGGATTACTTCACTCGAGGGAATGCATATGAGAACAAGTGAGGGACCACCACACCAATTGAGATACCTGGTGAAGGTGGACCAACCTCTAGGAGAAAGGGTAAACATTCCATAGCGTCCACTGCTTTTGACATGGGGGAGGATGATTTGCAAATTCCAAAAAAATGATCATCTGGGTTTGGTAAGAGGGTGAAGAACTCAATTGCTGCTGAAGGATACATGGCTGAGTTCATTGAAATTGGGAGGCGAAGGGTGGATGTGGCAAAAGAATACTTGGAAAAGGATTATGAGGGGAAGTACACTTTGGAGCAGGCAATCAAGTGTCTTTCAATGTTTAGGCAACTCAGTTCAACTAGTAAATTGGCTGCAGCTGAGGCTCTGAAGGATGAGGCGAACCGCACTATTTTCATGGCATTCCCGGATGACTTGAAGATAGATTGGATTGAGAGACAGGGGATGAACTATCAACCACCTCCTTGCATTCCACTTGCACCATAAGAAGGACCCAAGCAGCTGCCTTTATGTTTTTCTAATGTAGTCTTATTTTTTGAGCCACCTACAGTAGGAAATACCGACGTGGCAAACGAAGATAATGTTGGAGGGGCTCAACCGCGAACAATGATTACTGGTCAATTGTGGAGGGTAGGAATGTAAGTGAAGGTTGAAATGGAGTCTTTAAATTACATGACATTTGAATTTAACAATCCTTAATATGTTATTCATCTAAATATGGGTTTTCTAATTGCAAAGGCAGTGAGGTGGTGGCATTTCTGGTAGTTTGGTTTGTCAATGTATTGAACTCCTGTTGCCCTTTGCATTCTATGATATTTGTTTAGTTATATACAACATTCATTTGGTTGACTATGTGATTTGAAATAATGTTACTCATTATAATTTCTATTTATATAACAGGCACTTGTTTCCATCAGATGGGAAATTATCCATACTACGCGGTCGCGAAGGGAAGGAGGCCCGGAGTGTACGATAATTGGGCAGCTTGTCACGCGCAGGTGCATCGGTTCAGAGGAGCTACATTCATGGGTGTGAACGACATCGCGGAGGGGTTCGCATTCATAAACTCCGTGAATGCAGGCCTACAGTCGGATGCACCTATCGTCGTGTCGGATACCACACTCCCTCCATCAGATGAGACCAATGGCATGAACAGACCACTACTACCAGACACTCCACCAGCTACTACAGAACTTTCAGATCTTACACCAACCAAGATAGTGCCACAGTCCTCACAGCCAGTGTACCACCAGTTGTCGTATAGTGCAGAACAGTCACGTCCCATTTCAGGTGAGGTTTGAGCCACTATTTCCTTGTCTGAGGTGACTGTTCATGGCATTCCAGTTATGCCACTCTTTCTAGGTTTGTTTGCATCACTTGTGGTGCTTGTTGGACTTATTTTTGTTCTGTTGTTTGTTTTGTTCCTGCGTCATTGATAGTATGCAGGGGTTGGGATGGTCTTACAAACTCCAAACTTTTATTTTGTGATGCCCACTAGTTTATGGGCCAATTTTGTGGATTATTCAGTTTGTATAGATGTTTAAACATCACATTCTGTTTATCCAGGATGCTAATTTTGACTTAACCTCGACAATACATGTCACGCCTCAGGGCGGCCGTCCCCGGGACGCGGCAAGTGTATATATGATATCAGTAAACAGGAGTTCAATAACATACTCACACAACAGCTAAAATGACAACACAGATAAAAGCAGGGCTGACATGATATATACACCAAATGCGGAAGCTAAAAAGACTGAATCTGTAATCAAAACATACTACAGACTCGATACATAATCATATGTCCTGTGAGAGCCAACATGTCCATATACACACAAATACAATCCATACATAATCCAAACTAGGTGCCCAAGCACAGAAATATATACATACAACAAAGAGAAGGATGCTGATGGCCTCAAAACTCGAGGGACGTGGCGCTACTCCGCTACTGATGTAGTCGCTCGGGAAGCTCCTCCTTCAAGTCCTCCTCAGTGATCACTGAAAAAGATTTTATGCGAGGGGTGAGCCACACACTCAGTGAATAGCACAACCCATGCATACAGTTTATATTAACCACAATTTATAGCAAAGAGCCTCAAAGTGGCATAATCAATCACAAGTCCGGTGGTTCGCTACATCGCCGAACCACCTCACCCTCACCCTCACCCCTCAATAGGTGACAAAGGGTATTGGGACTTAATGGGCTGATAATCATCCATACACAATCCTGTGGGTCGTCGCATCGCCGAACCACCATACCCTCACCCTCACCCTCACCCCTCAATAGGTGACATAGGCTCTTGGGACTGACTAGGCTGTTGGTCACCCTTGGTCCACCGATAGTCTCTCCCCACTCCGTAGGTCGTTTGGCCACCCCACATTCAGCACCGTCCTTCTACCAAATCAGGAGGTGCCTACTGATGGGAGCCCCTGCACGGGACAACCTTTCTAACGCTGAGGTAGTCTCTACACGGATCCAACGAAGGGAACAGAACAGCCTATCCATCGCATATGATCCACTCGGATCCGCTGACAGCACATCTCTACAACTCTAATGTCTTGAATTCATTCAGAATTCCTCCAGCGCACATAACCAAGATGCGGGGAAATAAATAAGACAAAAATGAGGAAAAGAGACCTTGGGAGGGTAACCTGAGGTCCCGATGTAGGACATCCCGACAACCAAACGAGGAACACGGAGTACCCTAGCCCAGGTCTCAATGTTTACCTCGCAAGGCCCCCTTATATTCCCCAAGGCATGCTAATCAATATCACAGTTTGCATTTAAATAAATAAATCAAACTAATAGGACGCATGCATAGGTTAGGGCTTTCCTAGCATGATAACGGGGCGACAGGATGCACGGCTCATGCACATAACCTAAGGGTGCAAGTCCCTAACATACAAGTCTAGGGTGGCATGCATTCTACACACACATCATGCTTGCATGGATTACAAATAAAATAGTTAATACTAACTATCTGCCCCAGGGGAGGATGGTACACGCCCAAGTGCATGTATCGCCTCCCAAACTGGGTTGGGTTGTCCCACTCACCGGAAGTCGGGTCGACACGCGACCGTCCGTCGAGATCTGCAAGACAGGGTATCATCTGGTGAGTATAATCCACAAATACCCCAAAATACACAAAATACACAAATAAATACCCAACACTCGGGCAAACGTGCATACGACCCGCACGCATGCTAGCCCGAGCACCCCGGCAACCACCCGCACCCCCGCAACCACCCGCACGGCCACCCGATTGCCCGAGTGCACCGCCGCGCCTCAGCCCGCGCACCCAGCGCACCGTCGGGCCCCTGCCCGCCGCCTGGACACGCCGCCGAGCCTCCCGGGTGCACCGCGCGCCCTCTGCGCCCCAGCGCAGCCGCCCGCGCGCACCCCGCACGCCTTGCGCTGGCCCGCGAGCACCCCGCACGCCCTGCGCGCAGCGCCTCGCCCCGCGCGCACCACTGCTGCCTCGCCGCGCCCCGCGCGCACCACCGCTGCCTCGCCGCGCCCCGCGCGCACCCTGCACGACGCCCCTCGACCAGCACCCCCCAGTACGCCCACGCCTGCGCCCAGCACACTCGCGCCCAGCGCCCAGCACGTGCGCCCTGCTGGCCACCAGCTCCCCCCGAGCGCACGCCCGCGCGCACGCCCGCGCGCACGCACGCGCGCGCCCAGCCTGCTGCGCTGCCTGTGCTACTGCCGGTGCTGCCTGTGCTGCCTGCTGCCCGAAACAGAACCCCCCATGCCCGAGCACCTCCACCACCCATCCAACGGCCTCCGACGGCCTCCGACCGCCCCCAACCACCTCCGACAGCCTCCCACAGCCGCCGACCACCACCCAAACACAAAACCCCCCTCCTAACATGCATCTAAGCCAAAAAGAAGAGGAAAAAGAGCTTACCAAGGGGGAGGAAGGGATGTCCGGTTGCTCTCCGCGCACCGAAACGCTTCCCCAACGGTCTCTACCACCAAGACCTACCCCTACCTCCGATTTGGCTCGGATCTGAGGAGAAGAGAGGGCGGATGGGAGGGCTAGGTTGGCCGGAATCGGGATTTGAAAGCACCGGGGTGTAGATCGGGACCCGATCTACACTTTCTATGCTTTAGGTTTTTGGGTTTGAGGGCTCTAAGGGGCTCAAATGGAAGAAAAGGAGAGAGGGGAGAGAGAGAAAGCTTTTGGTAGGGATGATGAATAGTGCAATCCAAATTTTAGATCACCTTTATATAGCAAGTCACTTAAAAACCCGGATACGCCCCGGAACTGTGAAATTTCGGAAACGTTACCGGAATTCGATGAAATTTTCATGAGTGGCTTAGAATGGCACCAGGACACATAATATGCAGTTAGATTTTCAATCGGAGTCCTCTAGCTCAGGACGATAGCTAACAGTCCAAAATTTTAGCGGTTCCGATCGAAAAACGAAAAATTTCAAAAACTGCCAAAATGCTCCAATGGTTACCAGCAAGCCAAAAAGTGACACATATATAACAGTACAGGAGGTTAATGTCAATATGAACTTATGAATGTATGTTTGTTGATGTCTTTCATGTCTAATATTATATAATTTAGCCTTCTTATAACATGCCATATGTTTGTGTTTGGATATGTGTGTGATCATGAAATTTATATATGTTAACCTTTGATAACAGGGATGTCATAGTTCCAATTGAAAATACTGTGTTAATGACCAACCTTCATGTTGACCATGGTTTTCCCAGTTAAGAAGGGATTTTGGATCAATGTGAAGTGGTTGTTTCATGTGAGTTATGTGTTTTGCTAACTTCAATTTCCTAATATCAAATATACAATATATTTGCAATTATTACTACTTAGGTTATTTTTGTATATATCATTATTTATATATTTACATGGTTTATGCAAAAAAAATAAAAAATATAGGTGTATAAATAAATTAGTGGACCCTATTATAAGTTACTTAAAAATTGACATATAACACATGTAAGCAAATTAAATGAAGCAATATATAAGATGACGAGGGCTATTTGGTACAACAAAACGATTAAGATTGGCAATAAAATTTGTTAATAATTCTCAGTCATCATTTTAATTTATTACTATTTATGACCAATCGATTAAATAAATTTAATTATCACATAACCCATAATTGGAATCACTACATAGCAATTGGAATCAACATTAAGCATACATAGAGTTAATTGTAAGTTATATTTGAAGATCCACCATAAAATATTACATGAGATTGACGATTCAGATTTAATTTCATTCATCATGGATTGATATATATCTATCAACTATACCAAACAACAACTTATATTTCAAGGGCAAAATTGACATTTTGAAAATAATAACTCTTTATCCGTCCATTATCAATAATTCATCCACAGTTTATTCTAGGTTAACCAAACACCAAAAATCTGAATTTTACGTTTCCCAATAAGAATAACAAAAAATACAACCAAACACGGATAGACTTATTATGCTAAACACTGTTATCTATCCCAGTATAACTATCAGAGCTGAATAAGACAATTCCACTTCCCAAACGGGGGGTTTGATCTCATATTTGTCTTGTTCGCTTGTTCGCTTCTGCTATGCACAACAAGTTGTATTAGAACTCTTGATTTTGATCTAAGAGAATGGGATATAACAACGATGACAAGATATTGATGATGGTGTAAATATTGATGGCTTTCTGTAGTGGAAACGTCAAACGCGTATCCAAACGATTTTCAGTAGACACTGCTGATTTAACATTTTCTTTGTTTTATTTGTTAAATTTCTTACATTTAAAAAGTTATCAAAACAATGAATTTTTAAAGGGCGCTGTTACACACGGTATTTTTTACAATCCATAATGTAGCCCCATATACATCATTAGATGAAGTATATACCTTGTTATATTTATTTTACATTTACTAAAAATGGGATCATTCAACTCGAAATGAAACAATATACATTTTTTATGAAACATATACTTCGTTAGATGATGTTTACTATTTAAAAAAAATAAAAACATAAGTAATCTCATTGTGCACCATAAAAAATATTTGAATATAATATTTTTTTCATTTTTAAAATGGGCTAGATTTTTAAATGGAAAATGATATGTCCAACCCAAATTGAAGCCTTATTCACTTTCCATACTTTTTTTTTAATCATACACTCGTTCAGTGAAGTATATAATGTTATATAAAATGAAGTATATACTAATACACAATTGTTTAATTTTTTTTCTTTGAAAAATAAAAAGATTTTGTGTCATACATTATACACTAAATTATTATTGTGTATGAGACTGCAGATGAGACTGTAAAACGGACTGAGTATACGAAGCTGTAATAGGGCTGCAACTCAGGCGGGTTGGGTTCGGGCCCCAACACGAACCCAACCCAAATTCTAAATTACTCAACCCTAACCCGATTTTCAACCCGAATTGAACCAACCCGAATTGGATCAACCCGACCCAACTCGATTTTCAACCCGAAATTTTCTAACATGATGTGCAAATTAAATAAATCAACCCGACCTAACCCGTAAGATTAGTTAGGTTTATCTAAAATTTGGACTACCTAGATTAGAAGCTATAGAATGAACGACTATGATTTTTTTTTTTTAGCTATTAATTTATAGGTTCGGTTTGGGTCGGGTTGTGAGTGAGGCCAACTCGAACCAAACCCGATTTGTGAGTTAATCCAAATTCAAACCCGAATCCAAACTCGATTTGATCAACCTAATCCATGTAAAAATTAAATTCAATCAGTTGATTTTGAGTTCAATCAGACCCAAGTTGTAGCCCTAAGCTACAGTGGTAGGCTGGTAAAAGTCGTATTCCCATAAAGCAAAGCAAGAGAGTCTCCTATGCAACTATGCAAGCCCTCTCCAAACCCCCAACAGCGAAAGCAGCCCACTCACGAGTCACGCCCCTCCACATGTAAAGAAACCACACACCAATCGGACCTCCTGTGCTGGACACGTGGTCTCCCATCCCCGGCGACCATTCCTCCCCTTCTCTCTCTCTCTCACTGAGCGAAGGATGTCTTTGTTTTCTGAGGAGTTCATCTGAAGCTGTGCCTCCTATAAAGGTAAATAAAAAGGACCTGCAAGAAATTATGATTTTTTTGTTGTTGTTGAGAAGTTTAGTAAAAGATGTTGCTTTGTTTCCATCTGCCATTGATTGAGCTTAGTTTTTTGGGTTTTGGTATATGATTTGTATGTGGAATTGTTCAAATGGAATTTTAACAGTTTTAGCTTATTAGAGTAAATTATTTTTTTGGCTCAGTTTTTCTTTAGCAGATGGTGAGTTAGAGCATTTTGGGTGACTAAAACTTTGTTCTTTTGATTTGCATAATGACTGTTATGGATTTCTTAGGTAGTTCGATTGCAAGATTGCTTATTTATATGTCCCAAAGTTGGGTTCCTCGGATAACATAGTGAAAAGCTCGGCACATGAAGTTTATTAGAATTCAGTGATAAAACCACCAAATAAGAGCAGACTCGGTGTTTTGTGGTTCATTTGCAGAGTCTAGTGAGCATTTATTTTTTATTTTTGGTGTTCAACGAGCAAACACATATGGTCCAAGGTGGGATTGGCTCTTGGTTCAATGTTCAATTTGAAGGTGGGAGTTTTGTTATGCGGGATTGAGGAAGAGACGGTTGAGCACCTCTTCACAGCGTGCAGTCTGGTTCGTAGAATTTGGGGCTGGATGAAGGTGGTCATGTGGTTGGAGGACGGCTTTGTGGACTTGGAGGGGATGTGGGAGGCTGGCAAGAAGATGAGGAGAGGATGCAAAGGTGTCACAACTGTTGGTCCTCGTGATCGTATGGTCTGTTGGCTGAATCGAAATCAAGTTATCTTCAAGGGACAAAGACACGTGGAGAACATTTGGGAGATGGTGATTAATCTCATCCAGGATTGATAGATATTGTGTTCAGGCGAGCTCTGTTCGGTTTGTGGCGAACAAATTGGTGATCTACGAGTAGGGGGCGGGGTCTTTGTTGTTGGACCCGGTAGAATTCTCTTCTACTAACGATCCATGTTGTTTGTATATTTTAGTTTACTTGTTTTGTTTGTACTCCTTTTGGCTTTCGCTGCTTATTATATTGAGGGCATCAGCCTACCATTATCCTCAAAAAAACAAAAAAAAAAGACGGGAGGTTTGTTGTTCATTTGAAGAGTCAGGTGAGAATTTTTTTTTTTTGGTTTTCGATGAGCAAAAGCATTTGGCCCAAGATGGGGTTGGCTCTTGGTTCAATGTGTATTATCTATAATTTTTTGAAGGCATGTGGAAATGGTTCCGCTAAAGAAAGAAGAGGGGGGAGTGAAGTAACAAAGCCATGTTCCAAGGAAGAGGGGTCATTTGGCTAGCTAGGAATGAGCTCATATTTCAAAACAAACGAATGTAAGAAGAAAATGTTTGGGTTGCAGTCACGGTTTCTCTTCGGGCATAGGTAAAGGTTATTCTGGAAGAAGATTCGCCATCGACAATCATTTTGAGATGCGCTCAAGATGGGTTTCGGGATGTTCTGTTAATTATTTTATCTAATTTTATCTTTGTTTTATTTTGATGGAGATCCCTCATCTCCTTTTGTTTAGGAGGCATCATTTAAATATGAAGGCTCCAATCTTATTTATATAAAAAATGAGCTGGGAATCTGACAAAAAATAGAGCTAGGAGGAAAAAAAGGGAACACAGATTAATACTTCTTATCGATGTCTTTAGGTAGCCAAGGGAGGCGGTCTAGGAGGAATTAGGCTACATCAAAATGGGAAGTGATGTTTGGACTTTAGGGAATTCTTAGGAGTGAAAGCCAACAGGTCAATTTTTGCCTAGGTAAGCACTTGGGATGGAGTGGGACGACTAGCATGCCCAAGGTGGAGGGCCAGGCAAAACTTCTAGATTGGTACTATGGAAACATCGGGTTTATTTTTTTATTTTTTATTTTTTTTGAAACATGCATGTAATTTAACTATCCCAATTGTTTTACCTTACGCCATACTCTAATAAAATATTTGTTTTTCTTTTCGTATCACCTATGGTGAAATTTAAGTATGATGAGAATTTGTGTGTATTTTTGGATGCATCTTGATAAGACATGATGGTCTGTGTTTTTCATGAATGCACTCAGAAGTGCTTGACAACCTTTTTTTTTTCTTTTCTTTTTTATGTTTCGCGGAGAATTGGTGTGCCTCCTCCCTTTGGTGAGATATGAACTCATGATCTCACTACTTGCTTTCTTATAGATGTAATTGCTGGTTATGTTTCTACTCATAGACAGTCATATATATTATCCTGCAATGGAATATTCCCTTTCTTTGACATCTAATATGATGTTCTGAACTTACCTTAAACTACCATCTAAACTGCCATCTAAACCTAGAAGGACTGGTGAATCTGGCATGTTGTGCATCATATGTTCACAGTAAAAAAAAAAAATGGACTTTAGATATTTATGGTTTATCATCATTCACATGAGTTGACGTCTGGTCCTTCAAGATTTTGTTTGGCTTGACATTTTTCTTATATACATTTAGTCTTTGCTCATTGATTTTTAAGGTCCTTCAAACATACTGAAAACTAGTCTTCTCTGTATATGAATTACCTAGAAAAATGTACATGTCATGTTTGTCGTTAGAATAAGGGAAAAACCTCTTAATTCTACTAGAGGAGCCAAAGGCTCTATTGATAAATACAAATGATGAAACCTCAAAAAGGAAAATAATAAACTAAAAAAATGAGAAAAATGAAGAATATAATAATTACCCACATAATTACTCTTTAACAATTATGGTAGAAATCTATGTAGTTTATGCATTCCTTGAGTGGTTTATGAATAAGTTTGCAATATGCATAAAGACAAAAACCACTAGTGACAAACTGGAGACTTAAAACTGAGATTTCATTTCATGTCAGTGTGTCAAGGTATGTATGAACTCTGTTTTTTTTGGCTGTTTACTGTTGGGTTCCCCACCATGTGAGTATCTTTGCCTTTGTTTTCTACTATTTGTAAAGTTATGAGTGGTATGCTCTCTGTTTTTTTTTTCTTTCCTCAAACGAATTGTTTTACACATTCTATGGCATGGATAATAGTTTCAAGTAATGCATAGTTAATGCTTGACATCTCACTGAACATCTTCTGGTCCATTTTGTGCATGAAAGATGTTGAGAAGAAAATTTCTCCAAAAGGCTTGAAATTCACTGTTTGGAGGTATAAGAATACCACATGGAAACATTTGTTTGATCTGTGGTAGCCATCATCCTCTGTCCCACTAAATTTTTTTATTGAACACATCTCACATTTTTGTTTCTCTTAGTTCCAGAAAATAAGACATTAATAGAAGAGAGACTTCTTGGTCTTCTTCGAATTAGTGATTTTTTGCATTAGGTATGGCTGCATAAGAAATTTTATTCAATGTTTTGATTGTTGTATACCTTTTGGATGTCTCCTATACAAGTTACATAAAGAAACTCCCTTTCCTTTTCAATTTCATTAATAAATGTGCTAAACAACATAATGTTAGATTGCCACACAAACATCTTTCATGGAAATATCTCATGACACAGACGTGAAATTTCTTGTAGCTACATATACATTTAACATTTTTTTCTTGTTTAATGTTGTTATTGGTAGATAGAACTTTCTTAGACTTCTAGGTGAACCATGGCTTATATTAGCCTACACTATGAATGTGTTTATGTATGTTTTTCCCTGTGCATAGTGTATGATATGCTAAATTGGTCATAAAATCTGACATGTTGCCGCAGATAATATTTAGTCTTTAGTTTTTCACTGGAAAAGAAATGTTCTGGTTGAATTAGAGTTATTTATTACTGTCACGCCCCAGGGCGTCCGTCCCCGAGACGTGGCAATATATATAGTATCAGCTATCAAATACAAGAGGTCAACAATGACTCCAATAAATAACACATAAGCTGGCAAACAATGATAATTGATAACTCAACTGAAAAGGGAAGAAGCATAAAATATCAATAAGTCTGTAAACCAAAAAAATCATTACAGACTTGAATATACAATCAATGTCCTGTGAGAGCCAAGTCTAATCCAAATAAAATACAACATGTGCCACATGCACGATTTACAATACATAAATGACTCTAGGATTGCTGACAGCCTCGCACTCGCCACCCACCCGAAGAACACTCCACGCACATAAGACCATGCCACAGGGAAGCTCCAGCTCCACGCCCAACACTGCCCCTGAAAAGAAATAGTATGCGAGGGGTGAGCTACAAGCTCAGTGAGTGCTCAGTGAGTGGCTGGAAACCAATCACAATTACAACAGTTTAATGTTAAGGCAATTTCCTTTCAAGGAAAAACATGGGTGGAAACACAATGGATATAACAAGGTCACGCGGCGGCGCGACCAACCTCGCCCTCACCCTCACTCCCGGAGGAAGACGTTTGGGACTTTTAGGGAGAGACCATACCGTTGGTCAAAGAGACGCAACACTACTGGATCACCGACCTCACCCTCACCCTTACTCCCGGAGGGAGACTCTTGGGACTTTTGGGGAGAGACCATACCGTTGGTCGAAGAGACGCAGAATTACTGGTCCACACAACACTACTGGATCATCTACATCAAGATAACTGCCCAACGATGTCTTTGAACATCGATACGCAACCGGACCCAACAACTATAGGAATGGACGAACAACGAATGGGTCACGCGGCGATGTGTCTTCACCTCATCCTCACCCTCACCCTTTAGAGGTGACATAGGACTTTTGGAAGAGACTTAGACTGCTCTACACCCTTGGTCCACCGATAGCCCTTTCCCCGGGTAGTCTCTACCTGGTATACTCCCACGATCAGTACGCTTCTAAACGCATCGGTGGTACCTACGGATGGGAGCCCTCTATCAGGACAGCTTTTCCAACGCCGGGGAGTTCCTACATCGGATCCAACAAAGGGGAGAACGATTTCACGCTCGCAATATCATTCGTTAGCCCTCTCCCGGGTAGCCTCTACCTGGTATACTCCCACGATCAGTACGTTCCCGAACGCATCGGTAGTACCTACGGATGGGAGCCCTCTGTCAGGACAGCTACAACCCGGGCCGCTTCAACATGGACGACATTGGGAGGAAACACTCCATGTTCGCAAAGCGAACCCAATGGAAAAACAACTACTCTCAATAATCACATATCGATGATATCGAATACTATTGTACTCCCACACGGTTGCGTCGCTCGGACACAAGGGGTTGCCTCTGCTCTCACGCAGAAATAAGCCCAAGGCACATAACCCAACAGGCGGTTCATATACACGCCTAACTCGGGTAGGCCTAGCTTAATGCCATAACTACCGGCTTAACAAAACCGATAAGATAATGAATTCTCCTGAATTCCAAATGAGTGCATCTCTCGGATGCACGGGGGCGATTACATCGCTAGCGCTCTAACTAATAAGGTACAACCCGACAACGGGTCATACCCACGCCTATTTCAGATAGGCCTAATCAGTTTTAACATGCGCATATATATCCAGGAGAATTATATCTTAGTTATGTACATGAACTACATGCACGATAACCTATCAAATAATTATAGGGATACTCCCTAACATGGATTTACATCATAAACAACAAATCATACAACATGCATACATGGTCATTAATCATATAAGCAAACTCAAGGCATAACTTAAGCATGCGTTGGATATCACCAACTTAAAAGGGAAGGGTCAAGCGCGATCTCGCGCACTAACAGGTACATGCCAATATTCCAAACAAACCTGAGTCGAGTAGGAAATCGCATCTCATTACTCAGTTCGTGCAAGGGGAGAGGGCGAGAGAGAGATCATCATCTCTTGAAGTTGGTCATAGCTTTGTCTCATTAGCATTGGCGCAATAACTACACCACGCCCTCGAGTCTTATCGCAAGGGAATATTAGGCAGGTGCCTGTTATTAACCCAGACTTAATCATGCTGGATATTCCAATTAATATGGTGGGAGAAGTATTACAATACTATCTAAGGCATGCCCTATTCTATACATCCATACACATTACAGAAATACATGCCCATACTAGAGGGGTGCATGCGATACAGTCATTCATACATGGATACAATACATGCAATATAAGCCTAGCATGCAAGATATCTAACATATTATAGTATAAGCATGGCCATACTACTTATCTACACAAGTAGTATAGCTAGGATGCCCCATCGATGCGCGACGCACGACTACGCGCGTTGAGCGCATCTCGAGGGGGGGGATAGGATCAAGCCACTCACCGCAACCCGGATAGCCGCGCGTCCGGTCTACGAGATCTGCAAAACAAAACCAATGATCCACAATTAAATATGGAACCTCCTATCACACATATAATCCTACTTCATGAAGACCCTAACTCCTGATACTTCCATATTATCACACAAGACACATGCAAACAACTCCTTGACACACAACCGAGCAAAACTGCCAAACCTGCTGCAACCAGCCCTACTAATTTGATCTCCACAGCACCCAATACACTTCCAAAAATTATGAAATAAATCATGCACATTCTCTTATATGCTGGGATCATAATCCATGAAGACATTAGAACCTAATTTTGCCTCTACAAGCCCGAAACAAATTATTTTCAGAAGCAGGTCAATTCCTACGTGAATCTGGACAAGCCATGCAAAACTTGTTCTAACTTACACCACAGATATCATAATGACCCCAAATTTCATATATAACAACTAGACACATAGATGATCATATCATATGAAGACATAATCCTAAAAATGTGCCTCTAAATACTAGATTCACTGAGATCTTTAAAATACAGAGTGCTGCCTTACCAAAACAGGGGGAGGGAAATGGGGAGATGCGGTGTTCTCGACACACCCACGACCACCTCAACCACCACCACCACTACCACCACCTGATCAGCATCTCCTCAAGACCTTCATGGCAGAAAACAGGGGTGCAAAGGGGGCATGAGAAGTGGATAGAGAGAAGAGAAACAACACAACAACAACAACACATACTCACCCTTTCTCACTCTTTCTTGTGCTTCTTCTTCATCTTTTCCTTCAATTGCTTCTTCCTCCTCCTTCTTCACACACAAAGAGGGGAAAAAGAGACCAAGAGAGGGAGGGAAAGAGAGATCCACGAATTGGGAGAGAGGGGGAGAGAGAGAGAGGGCAAAAAGGTCATTTTCATGCCCAAATAGTGTCTAGGGGTGACCATAAGGGGGGTGGTGAGGTTAGGGTTAGGCTCACCCACTCACATACCAAAAGACCAATGGTTTCTTCATCACTAAGCAAGGTGGGGGTAAGGTTACCAAAGGTCACCACATCCTCAAAATATCTCACACTATTCGACCAACCAGGAACTCTCAAAACCCGGATACAGTTCAGAACTGCATATTTTTCAAAACGTTACTGGAATTCGATGAAATTTTTATGGGTAGTACAAAACGGTACCAGGACCCATAATATGCAGTTAGATTTTCAATCAGAGTACTCCAACTCTCGCAGATGGCTAAAAGCCAAAATTTTAGTGACTCCGATCGAAAAAAAATAAGGTCTTAAATGACCCAGATGTGACCAATGTTTAACCGAAATGGCTCCAAATGACACAGGCATAACAATTACTATTATTGAAAAGTAGTATTTTGTCAAGTATGAGTTCCTGTCTCGCAGAATGAAAGAATCCTTAGCCGTTCCTTTTGGGATTTTTTGTATGCTTCCTCTTAATTGTATGTAGTTTTTGGAAGGACACTTTTTTTTTTATTACAGTGGTGGGCCTTGCCTTAACCCAACATTAGTTCTACTGATATCAGATTTGGTTACTCATGATTGGGGATTCCTATGGAATTAGGATCAATATATGTTGTGGTTGTGCACAATGGAATTTGGAGCTACAAAAATTACATCTAACAGCTCAAATTCAGCCTAATTTGCAAAGTGTATATTTATTTCAGGTAGTTGATTTTATATGTCAAAACAATGTTGCATGTGAATCTTTGTATAGGATAGGTAGGGGATAGTTTTCAGTTTGGTTTTCTTCTTTTCTTATTTCATGTTTGGCAGGAGATTCGTCATCTATAAGGTATGTGATATATAAAAGAACATGAATAAAGAAATAAAGAGATTATTGTGCATGATACCTGACGAGACCTGTCAATAGAGATGGATTTAGAAAAAATCTGCCACTTGAGCACTGATGGCTATTGGCTACCATGATCTGCGATCAGAAGGGTCTACCAAGAAGACTTCTTGTTGGTTTGTTTAATTGAATTCAAATTCAAATTCCTTCAAAGATTCGATGAGATATTTGCGCCGAGGTGAATACTGGAAGACTAATTCAAGTGATCCAAGAGGGATAAGTACAATAGCCATCGATAGGAAACTCTGAGGAGAGGTTGAAGAAGATTATGTCAAAAAGCCCTCCGACGGCTATCCACACAATCCTTCTCCACCGAAGACACTTGTGACTGTTGATTTAGTCAATTTAGCCAATTCCCAACCGAGGAAAACTCGGGATTCTCAACCATTCCTGAGGTCTATAAAAGCCTTCATGGTGTTCGAGTTTAATAGAGAAGATTTGGATTTCTTCCCCTTCTGAGTAGCTGGGCTTTGTCGGTCGCGAATGCGTTATTTAGCTCTTTGTTTTGATTTGCTTTTCGTTTTGGGTGATCTTTCCTGATCATGGTTCTTATCCTTTCTCACCTCCATGGTGCCTGTTTGGGGGCATTCGGATTTTTTGTACTTCGCTTATAATCTATTATATCGGGGTAGAAATTGGCTACCACTGCTCAAAATAGGGAAGATTTGGAATATTTAATATTTTGTTTGGGTGTAGCTTAGTTAAGCTCCCAACTTATGCTGTTCAAATTTCAATGCTAGTTGAGTGTTTCATTTTACTTTTATGAGTGCCATTACCTCCCACCACTATTTTGGCCTGCATTAACATGACTATACAAATCGGTAGCCATGTCTATGTGACCACATTTCAAACATTTTGGGCATAAAAAAAAAAGAAATTTTTTGGCTGGACACAGCCTCGTGCCCGACTCTGCCCTAACTTGAGGATAACATGGCTTGGACATGCCTTTTTTTCCCCTCTTGGTTCTTGCTTGCTCCATTCTTCTCCATCTCTTTTGAAAGGGGATGGTCATGGTGGGGTGAGCATTAGGGTTTGTTGGCCTGTGTGAGTGGCATTAAATGTGTTTTGCGGGCTGTGTGTGGAGATAAGGGGTTTATATGGGTTTGAGACTTTAGTTTGTGTACAACTTGCATTGTTTTCCCTTTTTTTTAAAAAAAAAATGGGTACCACGATGATTGATTGATCTGTTGTTGCTTGTTGTTATTATGATGCACAAGTGATCGTTAGAGGTTTTTTTTTTTTTGTACTTATCATGTCTTTGCTGTGTCCTGTTGTGTCTGTTTCCCATGTTCATTTCTGGTGCTGCATATTCCCTCATCTCTGTTTTTCTTGGATGTTTGACATATATAATGTGTGGCGGATATGCCTCTTGTAAAGAATAGGTTGCATCTTAGTTGTTGGATTTGAATAGGATGATCACGGATTGATTGAAACAGGTTGTGTATCTGATTGTGTCTGTTTCCCATGTTCATTTCTGGTGCTGCATATTCCCTCATCTCTGTTTTTCTTGGATGTTTGACATATATAATGTGTGGCGGATATGCCTCTTGTAAAGAATAGGTTGCATCTTAGTTGTTGGATTTGAATAGGATGATCACGGATTGATTGAAACAGGTTGTATATCTGATTGTGTCTGTTTCCCATGTTCATTTCTGGTGCTGCATATTCCCTCATCTCTGTTTTTCTTGGATGTTTGACATATATAATGTTTGGCGGATATGCCTCTTGTAAAGAATAGGTTGCATCTGAGTTGTTGGATTTGAATAGGATGGTCACGGATTGATTGAAACAGGTTGTATATCTGATTGGCTGTCCCCACAAAAAACTATTATTTTCCTTAATGATGAGGAATATCAAAGGATACAGAGTATGAGAAACAATCTTTCTGCCTTTGTAGGGGTTATTATGGATAAGTATGCCTTGTTAATAATGAAGGTAATGGATGACTGATTAATGGCATGGGCATATATATTTTCAATTGTGCTTCACTGTATATATGATATGTTAATGGGGAGATATAGTCTATGAGATCGATCTAGGAATGTTTATGCTATGGATGTGACAGCGATAAGATTCGATGTTTATCCAAAAAGCTGGAGTTTATGCTTGCATTTTCCATTTGTGTACCTGCTGTATATTCAGGTATTCTCGTGTGTCATCACGTTCAGTAGGTCCATGGACAATTCAGGGATGAATTGGATTATTGTTATTCAGAATTGCTTTGGAGTGTATTAGTTGGGAGGTATTATTTATGGTTCTATAATATGTGGACTATGGTGTTTGGATATACTTCCTAACATTTCATATAATGTCTTTGTCATGTTGCATTCCTTATTCGGATACTTGAATTTGAAGTAAGTCTTTATTCATGTTTATTTTCTAAGATGATCTGTAAGAGACTAGGTCAGGCAGCCCAGTTGGTGAGACCCTTGGGGAAACAGAGGAAGAGTTGAAGAAAAGGGGTAGAAGTCTTAATATTGAACTTCCACAAATTGGTTCCCATTGACTGCTGTTCTATATGGTTCACTAGAAACAAAGTTATAATGATCATACCCATATCTTTAAACTGTTTCGGGAATCATGGTTCTCAATCATCAAGGGCTGTGTGTGTAATTGCATTGGGGCTTACTCTATGGATTTCAGTGGTTGATAATACTGTCTTTTTCCTCCTTTTTGTTTTGATTTATTTACAGTTGCCTCAACTGCCTTTAGGCTTGGATTTTATCCCAGAATTAATATAGTTTTTGGTTGTAATTTCCATAGTTTACATAGCGTTTGACATAGCAATATATCGAATCAATTTCCACGAGTGAAAAGTTACCGGTTTTGCTTTTTTCTCATGTTTTGGCGATGACGTCATCGCTATATTGCCGATTTAGCGGCGATATATCGGGAATTTTTGATATATTGCCGCTAAATCGGTGATTTAGGTTTGGCTGTTCACCCAACCCGACTAGTTTAATATTTTGTTATATAACAGCTATATAGCCGTTTGGGATCCAACGACTATTTTTTTTCTTTTAATTTTAACCTCTAAATTCCCTAACCTTATAAATCCTTCCCAAACCTCCATTTTCACCACAACCCAACAATCCTCTCCTCTACTACTCAATCTTTTTCATACATTGTCCATTACTCACGTTTAGCAAAAAAAACTCTCCCAAAAACCCTTCCATCCCCGAAGATCCCAAAAAACATTAAAAATTCATTCAAAATTCCCCAGAAATCCATCAAAATTCCAAAAATTATCTTCTTGGTGGAGCTATTGGTGGACTACTTAAAGGACTTTGGTGGAGACCTTGGAGGCTTTTGGTGGAAGACTTCTCTTTTCACTTTTCACTTTTCACCTATTTTTGAGGTATTTTTTCTTTTCACCTATACTGTAGATGGGCATCTGTTCTTTTGCTTATATTTTTTAAGATTCTATGATGGACATTCTACTGCTATATTTAAGTTCTATCTTGCTTAACTGTTACGGGGGAAAAAAAAAAAAACCAGTGCAAGACAGCTGATGATCCAAAATGAAAAATACAGAACAGAAAAGCAGCAGTTTGTAGTAATCTCACATGGACCAAACTGCTCAGCAGTCTCAGCCAGTTATGGGGGTTGTTACTGGTGCTTCTCAAATTGCATACACTGCTCCTCCATACCAACCGGCTGCTACAATGGTGTCCTCAGGTGCCTCTTCAGCAGCATCCCAACATGTCACCTTCCCAAGTTCCATTGCCCAACACCAGATGGCTTACCAGCAACTCCAGCAGTTCCACCAGCAACAGCAGCAGCAGTTCCACCAGCAACAGCAGCAGCAGCTCCAAGCCTTCTGGGCCAACCAAACTGAAGAAATTGAACAGACGAATGATTTCAAGAACCATAGCCTCCCACTCGCCCGGATCAAGAAGATCATGAAGGCTGATGAGGATGTCCGTATGATCTCCGCCGAAGCTCCTGTCGTCTTCGCCAGGGCTTGTGAGATGTTCATCCTCGAGCTCACCCTCCGGGCATGGATCCAAACCGAAGAGAACAAGCGGAGGACTCTCCAGAAGAATGACATAGCGGCAGCCATAACAAGGACAGACATTTTTGACTTCTTGGTTGATATTGTTCCAAGGGATGAGTTGAAAGAGGAAGGGCTGGGAATTGCTCGGCCTGCTCTGCCAGCTATAGGAGCTCCAGCAGACTCGGTCCCATACTACTATGTGCCCACACAGCGGGGGATGATCATGGGAAAGCCGGTTGATCAAGCTGCAGCGCCTGCTCTTTATGCTGCTCAACAGCCTCACCTGGTCACCTATATGTCATGGCCGCAGCCACCGCACCTTCAGCCACAGCAGCCGTCACAACATCCGGAGCAGCAATCAATGCCTGATAGTGGATGAGAACAATTGTTTTTGGATGGTAAGTTAGGAGGCAGTGACAAATCAGTTGAATTTTGTATGCTGTGGTGTTGTATCTTAATGTGATGATAAGAGGGGATAAATGAACTGAGAGCCTTTTTTTTCTTTTCTTTCCTTTTCTGCCTTTCTCTATTGCTTTTGTTCTTGTGGAATTAGTAGACTTGGAGCGGTAAACCAGAAGGCGGCATCAGGACCAACATCAAAAGGCAGATGGATGAGCTTTTTGTATCCTATGTGAAGTATCATTGTGATGACAGAATATGAATTGTTAGGCTTCCCTGTTTTTCCCATTTTTATTTTTTTTGTGTAATTTGTTGTCAGGTTAAATTCCCGAAGGACTTGTGTGGCGAAGTAGAAGAGCAAAGGTAGAGGTCTTTTCTCATATCTTCTAAAAGCCTCATTTGAATTCCAGGTTGGATAAAACTTGGTCCAAAAGATGATGGAGGGCAGTTTATGGCACATTAAGGATGGAAATCGGTGATATCAGCCAGCAACATTTTATACTGCTTTAATTTGTCTGACCTTTGTACATGCCCATATTTATGGGATCACTCCCTGCTGTCTTTTAGTGTGCCTATATTTTCTCTGAGGCACTGGTACATCTGTATAAGAAATTTTTAATAGATTATATACTTATTTCATATCAGTATATGTTTTTATTATTAAAAAGAATATAAAACTGTTTGCATTCAAGTCATTCGAGTATATACATTTTAAGTAATCAATTACTTAACTAGATATGCACTTAAAAAAAAAATTTGAAACTTGTTTGGTCAATAAAGTGACTTTCAATGGCCTGAGTGTAACGTTTTTTTTAAGTGCCTTTGCGAGCGCTTCTATCTTATGTGTGTTAGATGGGTGTGCTAGAACATGTGCCTGTGTGCGCCAATATTATTTTAAGATTGGTGTTCCCTGGGGTGTTTTATTTAAATAATAGTTTACATGATTATATTAAGATTTTACTACGTAACCGCATATTTTATCTACGGATTTGAAAATAAGTTTATTAAGATTTTTTTTAGATTTAAAAATAGGGAAAAGTAGGTATAACTCCCTGAAAAGTTAGCTAAATTTGTTTTTTAGTCCATGTAAATTGAAAAATTGTCATAGGTTTTTATGTTATTAGAAAAATATTGTTTCAGTCCTTACCGTTACCTTCTAATTATATGGTTAACTCTAACTAGTCATTAAAAGTTACCAGAGTGCCCTCACCTTTTATTTTCATGGAAAAAATCAATATAGCTCTCTAAAAACTTATGAAAATCGAAAAAGATCCCTGTAAAATTGATAAATCCCTTACGTCCCTATTTTATTAAATAATGTTTATTTTAGTCTCTACCATAACTAGAATTGACCAGATCTGTGGTTGACTTCAATCATATAGTATAAATTAATGTAATACCTTTTAAAAATTTACTTGATAAATTACTGTAATGCAATAACCAAATATGTGGTTGAATTCAAGAGGATTTACTAATTTTACAGGAACTTTTTCCGATTTTTATAAGTTTCTGGGGAGTTATATCGATTTTTCCCTCTTTTTTTTTTTTTTACCGTATGTGAGTATAAGATAGCGAGAGAATTTTCAAGAAAATGAAGAGGCATTTTTATTATCAAAAGAACTAAATCAAATTTTTTATATTTTGTAGGAATTTATTTGAATGTCATTTATTAAAGCTCCATTTAATAAACGGAATATTCTTGGAATATTCCTTGTAAACTGACGACAATTTGAGTGAGAGACTAAATCCATTAACCATACATCATTTCTAGGGACCTACGGCGATTTTTCAATTTTACATGGCCTAAAACCAATTTAACTAACTTTTATGGAGTTATATCGATTTTTCCCTATAAAATTTTGGGATTGCTATTGATTTATAGTTGGTTTTAGATAAGATATTATTCAGCTCAACAAACTTAAGTGCATATAGATAAACCTCATCAAAGTAGTAAAAGAAGTTCAGTTTGTAATTATTATTTTTTTTAGTGTGAGAAATCCTTGGTAGCTCTTTTAGCTTCTATATTAATGGTTTTGTTAAAATAATAAAAGTTCTTCTATTTGTCATAATTTGTCATACCACTCTCTTTTGCAGGTTGCCAGGTTCTTCTTGAATTTCTTCTCTACATGATGATGGAAAGAAGAAAGGACCCATAAAAATAGGGATATGTCAGATAGAAGAATTATTATTGCATCAACAAAAACCATAAAAAACCAACTGTCATAATCATTTCTTTTAAACTCAAAGAGAAATAATTATGATACACTGGACTGCTTTTACAACTAATGAGGTCTAGTTTTAGGCACTTAAGTTTGTTGAGAATGAATAATATCTTATCTAAACCCATTGACACACTGTTTTGCCAACACCTCTTGTGAGTCAATCTCATGCATGACCAGAAAATGCACCCAATCACACCATTCAAACATTTCATCAGGGTTCGACTTCGACCTTGGCAACCCTGTCAGGAAGTCCATGGTCTCGTTCTCCAATTTTCACTCAAGAATTTCCAAAGGTTGGAGTTTTCCCACATGTATTTGATGCTCAACTTTCATCTTATGACCTACCAAGCACTTGAATATGAACTCCACGGTGTCCCTTTCATGCCATTAAACCAATATTGAGCTTATTGTTCTGAAACATTTTCGTACCTAGAGCTAGTTTGACAAGGAGATTAAGATTTTGATATTAAGCTACTCTAATTTTAGAGGATAAAAAATTCATTAATATTATCCATATTTACATTTGTTAAAATTGAGATAAAAAGAGAAAATAAAAGTTATTCTAGTCTTTAGGTAGAAATTTTTTTTTAAAAAAAAATTAGGACAATTGTTCGCAACTTATCCCACCAAACGGGATAAATTGTTCTCCCCCTCATTTATCCCACAATTGCCTTATATCCCATGACTTATCTCATTACCAAACTAACTCTTAGCCCCCATTTGTTTTGGGAATAAGCCCCCAGATAACCCTGGATAACCTCGGGTAAGAGATAAAGGGTGTTTGGAAACCCTGGATAACCCTTAATAAAGCATGCTAGAATAAATTGGTATAAAGTGATATATGGATTCCAACCAACCCTTAGAATTAAAGTTATCCTAGGTTATTCCACTCAAAGAATATATGGGTCCACTGTCAAATCAACTGTCATCACCTCTTATAAATCACCTATCAAATAAACTATCATTATTTTTTTCACCTTTTATAAATCTTTATTCATACTTTATTCACATTTTACTCAAACAACAAAACTTTTATTCTTACGTTTACTAACGAGAATAATTCGAAACACGACCACATACAAAATCATTTTATCCTTATTTATACTCATTTATGCTTGGATAAATGTATATCCAAGAATAAATCCTATTTTTGTTCCAAACGAGGGCTTACGGTATTAGGACCAATGCACCTCCTCCATTACCCTTCTCTTCCTTTAGACATCAGAAAGGATGCAAAATTGGCCACAATAGCACAATACCTCATTAGCCGTGATGGCGAAATCTGGCTTCAAATCTTCATCCTTCAACTATGCTTCATGAATCTCTTAAAAAATATTAGAATTTATGACAAGCCTTGAAAACAAGCTCGCAATCTCTTGTACGCCACGGTGCGTTTTTCAAACCGATTAGAATGATCATATAGCAATAAAGGCCACGTCACTGATGAATGATATCTTCTCCTTATCATCAGAGAGGAGAGGAATGTGGTTGTGTGTGTGTGTATATATAGGGAACTTATTTAGTGCGGACGTGCGATTTTGGATTCATTGTGCGAGAATACTTGTCGTCTGTCCGATTACACTTCCACCGATCAGACGTGCATGGAGAGTTAAAAAAAAAAAAACAAAAGTACATTGACGTGGACGTGCGTTAATGGGGGTTAAAAGAAAAAAAGCAAACGGAACCGGTCAACTGGTACCCAATTTAAACCCAAATACCAGTTTAAACCCAAATAACACTTTCTTCCT
>JAUJYN010000015.1:4140571-4173124 GCA_030737835.1 Acorus gramineus
CCCCCCCCCCCCCCCCCCCCCCCCCATGTGTTTGATGAAATGCCTAAGAGAAAAAGAGCAAGAAGAGGAGGTGCAAGTGCAAGCAAGGTGAGTGTGTGTGCTAGTGTTGATTGTTCCTCCTCCCTCTCCTCCTCCCATAGTGGATTCCCTTATTTTCTTTCCTCCCCTTTGGTTCAGCCATGAAGAAGAGAAGCAAAGATGGAGGTGGTGGTAGTGGTGGTGGCGGTCGAGGTGGTCAAGGGTGCGCTTGCGAGCCCCTACATCTCTCCCTTCCCTCCCCCTCTCTTTGGTGAGTCTCCCTCTTCTTTAATTGGTTTTTATGCATGTTAGGGTTTTGGGAGGGCAGGCATGTGAGGTGTTTGGAGTGGGGTGCATGTAGGGGTGGGGGGGGAGGGTTGGGGAGTGCTGGGCTCGCGCGCGGGTTTGTCTGCGCGCATGCGCGCGCAGGCGCGCGCTCAGAGGGGCACTGGCAGGCGCAGGCGGGCGCGCAGACGCACGCGTGCTGGTGCGCGCGGACGCTGGCAGCGAGCGGGGTGCACGCAGGACGTGCGCGGCGAGTGCGCGGGGCGCCACGCGAGGGTGAGCGCGCGCGGGGCAGGTTGTCTGGGCCCGCGGCTGGGCGCCAGTGCGTGCGTGCGCGTGCGTGGCATGCGTGGGGCTGCCCAGGGTCTCGGGTAGGTGCTGGGGCACCCGGGCATGCGTGCGTACGCGCGTGCTCGCATGTGTGCGAGCCGTATGCGTGTATGTCTATGTCTTTGGTATTTCTAGTGATTTCTAAGTGTTAAATTGTGATGTTACTCACCAAATTTGATGCTCTTACCTTGCAGATCTCGTCGGATGGGATGCGCGAGGTCCCAGGTAATGGTGAGTGGTTTGATCCAATCCCCCCCTCCCCTCTCGGGATGCGCTCGACGCGCGTAGTCGCGCGTCGCGCATCGATGGGGCATCTTGGCTATACTACTTGTGTAGATAAGTAGTATGACCATGCTTAAGCTATAATATGTAGATATCTTGCATGCTAGGCTATATACATGTATTGTATCTATGTATGAATGATTGTGTTGCATGCGCCCCTCTAGTATGGGCATGTATTTTTGGTAATGTGTATGGATGTATAGGATATGGCATGCCTTAGGTGGTATTGTAATACTACTCCCACTATATTAATTGGAATATGGGAAATATGCATAGATCAGGGCTTTCCAATCAAGGGACATGGTGTCTAGGCATGTTTGGGCCTCTATACATGATATATGAGTGCATATCCCTGGCATACATGGTCTAATGTGGCATGGTTACATCATATTAATCATGCATTACATAGTATCTACATATTATAGCTAGGGGGCCCCATCGATGCGCGACGCGCGTCTACGCGGGTCGAGCGCATCCCTAGAGAGGGGGGGGGATTGGAATTGAACCACTCACCTTACAACCCGGGACCTCGTGCATCCCATCCGACGAGATCTGCAAGGTAGGGGCATCCAATTTGGTGAGTAACAACACAATTTACACATAGAAACATTAGAAATACCCAATACTCGGACAAGCATGCATACGGACTCGCACGCATGCGAGCACGCACGTATGCACGCGAGTCCGAGTGCCCCGACACCTACCCGAACCCTCGAGCAGCCACACGCATGGCCCCACGCACGCGCACGCACGCATACGCACGTGCCCAGCACCCGCGGCGCACTGCCGCGCGCCTGCCCGCTCGCCCAGACGCAGCACGTCCAGCCCGCGCGTCCTCGCGCGCACTGCGCGCCCTGCAGAACCCCTCGCATGCCCCAGCACGCGCACGCACGCGGCACGCGCACTGGCCCCCAGCCCCGCGCCCAGGCGCACTGCCCCGCGCGCGCACCCCCCGCTCACGCCAGCACCCGCGTGCACCTGCGCGTCCACTCCGTGCGCATCCGCGCACTTTCGCACGCGCCCGGGCGCGTCTGCGCGCCCACCAGTGCCCGCCTGCGTGGGCGCCTGCCTGTGCGCGCACGCGCGCAGACAGCCCCCAACGCGCGCCCAGCCAACCCTAACCTTTTATTAACCCTTCCCAACCCCTCACACACACTCTAACACATCTATCCAATATGCATGACCTTCCCAACCATCCCTAAGCCATAAAAACCAAGAAAAGAAGGGGAAAGGCTCACCTTGGGAGGGGAAATGAAAGGGGGAGGTTCGGGGGCCCTCGACGCACCCGCGACCACCTCAACCACCACCACCACTACCACCACCTCCTCAGCCTCTCCTCAGCCTCCTCCTTGGCTGAAAAATCAGGGGGGAAGGATCATGAGAGGGAGCTTGAGAGAAGAGAAGATCAACAACAACACATAAACAACCCTTCTCTTCTTGCTTCACCATCTCCTTCTCTTTGGGGAATTAAAACAAACACTTGGGGGGCTTGAGAGAGAGGAAGAGAGGGCTTGAATCCCACGTTGGGAATGGGAGGGAGAGAGAGAGAGATACTTGGTAAAATACCCATAACTTTTACTACAAGAATCCAGTTGATCTAATTCCACTTTTGTACGAAAGCTAACTCAAAACTGGACATCTCATAATAAAATCATATTTAAACCTCTTCATCTTGGATTTTAACAAAATCAAATCCAAATACCAAATTGGAAATACATAACTTCGAGGAAAAAAATTATGTAGCCAAATTTTCAATCAGAGCGCTCCAAATGACACAGGCACAACATTCTTCCCCCCTTAGGAAATTTAGTCCTCGAAATTTAAGGAAACCCAAAGGGAAGACCGAATATAGCAAGTATCTCGCATAGACCTTTTGCTCCCAAGTGGTCTTTGCACCGGACTGGCGCTACCAACACACTATAATCAAAGGAACGGTCTTAGCGTGGAGCCTCTTCTCATGCTGGTCTCTGACCTCGATCCACTGCTCCACAAACGAAAAATCCAAGCTCGAGAATGAGGCGGTCGAACAGAATGACATGAGCAGGATCGTGGACATAACGCCTCGGCCATGAGACAAGGACGACGTCGTGGGCATGAGCCAGCTGTGGGGGAAAGGCTACATGATAAGCCACCTCCCCAATCCACTCAATGACGAGAAATGGTCCCATTAAAGAGCAAACTCAGCTTGCCCCGAACGTCGAAACAGAGGGTGCCCTTAAACCAGGACACCTTCTTGAAAACATGGTCGCCAAACCCGAAGGTAAGCTCCTGGCGACGATGACCTGCGTAGCCCTTCTATCGGTTCTGGGAGGTGCAGATGTACACACGAACCACCGCAAGGTCAAACAACTAACTTATGGCCCCTCCAACTGGCGCTCCTCAACCGTCCCAACACAAGGGAGGTATAAAACTGCGCCTGTAGAGTGCCTTTCACAGATCCATCTGGGTGCTCGAATGGCAGTCGTCTTGCAGGCATACCCCAACAAATGGGTGGTGCCTCACCCAACTGCCCTCATCATCGAGCACGCAGGCACTTAGCATGTCCTCCAAGGTCTGAATCGTCCTCTTTGTCTGGCTGTCCATCGGCGATGAAACGCTATACTTAAATGGAGGCTGCCAAGGCTGCGCCACAACCTCAAAGTAACCCTCGCGTCTCAACCGAAAATAGCGCCGACTGGAGTGCCATGAAGACGAACAATCGCGAAGGTGAAAACCCACGTCAAGGCGTCCAGAGACTCAATCAGTCGGATAGGGAGGGAAGCGCGGACTTAGTCAGTCGGTCGATGATCACTTAGACGGTGCCGTGACCCGAACATGACATTAGCGAGTCCGCAACAATCCTGATAACCCACTCCCACGTCCACTGAGGAATCTCGATGGACTGACGCTTTCCACTCAATGATGATTCTCGAACTTTGCCTGAGGGCATGCCAACCTGGGGAAACAAGGTCACCCATATCACCTTTTCATCGCACTACTAGCAATCTCATTGAAGACTACCTCAAAGTAGTCCACGAAAGCCCAATAAAACTTTTGAGATCCACGAAGGCATCCGGCGCATTCGTCAACCCCGACGGCAGTACTTAAAACTCGTAGTGCCTGAACGGTCACGAAAGGCCATCTACGGGATGTCCAACTCTCGGATCTCTAACTTGTGGTACCCTTGTGCGAAGATCGATCTAACAGCAGACACTCGCTCCCAGAGCTGGTCAAATAGATCATCGATTCGCGGCAAAGGTAATTGATCTTCAACCTCCACGGGGAGATCAAAACAACACCTCGAACAATTAAGTCCAGATTCTGCTCCTCGAGCATGGCTGGCGCTCATGATGACACTTACACGCTTGGTAAGCCGCTCAACCGCACTTAATCCACAAGACACGCAATAAGGGGTCGTCGAACCTCGACAATGCCTATGCGACGTCATCTATCTGATAGGGCGATTGAGTCCCATCACGAACGCTAGCATCGCGTCTCCTTATTTGCGACCAATGTGGGGCAAAACGCGACAGTATCCACTGTGCTTCACATGCCGCCAGAGAGGTCACCATAACCATTGGAACTCCAGCATCCTGCACTCCATGGGCAGATTCATCACGGGGAGTCCACGCTCTTGACATCATCCAGTAGCACTCTCCCGGTGTGGCCTCTACCTGGTAGCCTCCCAAGCCCGCTATCTCTGCCATATGGGCGCACCAACAAGCATAGTATATGGGAGCACCTCACAGGGCTCTGGCCTCAACCGGGCAGCTACAACGCACAATGATATATATCGAAGCGACTCCAGATGCCACTATAGAACCTTGTCCACAAGCAATCGCCCAACAAGCTGCAATAGGACGCACCCAATCCCGATCGTACGCATCACCACTTGCTATAGCACCTTCCAAGTGAGAGGAAAAATCCATCATCAATTTGATGCTTCAAAGGTATTCCTTGACTGGGAAAAGAACCTCGGAAGGGCACCATGAGGTCCTGATATAGGATATCCCGACAACCAAACAAGGAACACGGAGTACCCTAGCCCGGGTCTCAACGCTGACCCTGCAAGGCCCCTTATCCTGAGTAGGAAGACTAGAAGAAGACATCATCCCTTAATGAGCAATACGCCACATCCTCAACACTTTACACTGGCGCCGCACGCGAACTCCATGGCTACCAGCGATACCGATGCACAGGAAAGAAGCTCCATTATCGAGACGCAATTCATACCTTAGAAATTGCAACCAATTCATCACTATCACACTACTGGGCTGGAATCTCCTACCCAAACCTTAATCCCGCACAAGAGATCTAACAACTGACCCTAACCAGTCGACCTAGTCGACAACTTAAGGGTGGGTCCAGGGGGTCACGTCCACGTCAACGATGCGAGGAGGCATGTCAGCAACCTAAGATAACTTCTAAAACAAGAGTACTCGGATGACAATCCTATGACTCATCATCTATACGACTAGACTTAGGCTCTGACAGGACCAGGCTCTGATACCAACTTTTTGTCACGCCCCAGGCGTCCCCGAGATGTGGCAAAATAATATCAGCTATCAATACCTGAGGTCAATAAAGACTCCAACAACAATACACAAGGTGGCAAAGCAAGATAATGATAACTGACTGAAAAACGGAAGCATAATATATAAACAATGTCTGTAAATCAAAAACATTATTACAAACTCGAATACACAATCATTGTCCTATGAGAGCCAAGTCTAGACCAAAGAAAATACAACCTGTGCCACATGCACGATTTACAAAACATAAAATGACTCTAGGAATGCTGACAGCCTCGCACTCGCCACCCGCCGAAGAACGCTCCACGCCCATAAGACCACGCCACAGGAAAGCTCCAGCTCCACGCCCAACACTGCCCCTGAAAAGAAACAGTATGCGAGGGGTGAGCTACAAGCTCAGTGAGTGGCTGGAAACCAATCACCATACTACAGTTCAATACATAATCAATTTCCTTTCAAGGAAAACATGGGTGGAAACCCATGGATAACTGGGTCACGCGGCGGCGCGACCAACCTCACCCCCACCCTCACTCCCGGAGGGAGTCTCTTGGGACTTTTGGGGAGAGACCATACCGTCGGTCGAAGAGACCCGGATTTACTGGTCTACACAACACTACTAGATCATCTACATCTAGATAATTCTCAAACGATGCCTTTAAACATCGACACAGGACCGGACCCAACAACTATGGGAACGGTCGAACAACGAATGGGTCACGCGGCAATATTCTTCACCTCATCCTTACCCTCACTCCTGGAGGGAGACTCTTGGGACTTATGGAAGAGATTTAGACTGCTCTACACCCTTGGTCCATCCGGTAGCCTCTCCCACACTCCGTAGCCTCTACCTGGTATACTCCCACGATCAGCACTGTCCAACGCATCGGAGGTACCTACAGATGGGAGCCCTCTGTCAGGTCAGCTTTCCAATGTCGGGGAGTCCCTACTCGGATCCAACGAAGGGGAGAACGATTCCCACGCCCGTAACATCATTTGTTAACCCTCTCCCGGGTAGTATCTACCACCTGATCTCCTCAACTCACCGCTCTACACCCTTGGTCCACCGGTAGCCCTTTCCTCGGGTAGCCTCTACCTGGTATACTCCCACGATCAGTACTCTTCCGAATGCATCGGTGGTACCTACGGATGGGATCCCTCTGTCAGGACAGCTAAACCCGAGAAGTTCCTACATCGGATCCAACGAAGGGGAGAAAGATCCCATGTTCGCAAAGCGAACCCAATGGAAAACAACTACTCTCGATACTCACTTATCGAGATAACAAAACACAGGCATAACAACAATCTATTCAACACACTCATATTAACCTTAAAATAGTCATAGTCCCTAAACGGGAGTAACTACACAAGTTAGTGGGTCGTAACATCGCCGACCCATCCCACCCTCACCCTTTAAGGGGGGGACATGGGCCTTTTCATACTAGACCGCTCTCCTCCCTTGGTCCACCCGGTAGCCTCTCCCACACTCCGTAGCCTCTACCTGGTATACTCCCACGATCAGCACTGTCTGACGCATCGGAGGTACCTACAGATGAGAGCCCTCTGTTAGGTCAGCTTTCCAACGCCAGGGAGTCCCTACTCGGATCCAACCAAAGGGAGAAGACAGCCTGCTCACACGGATACGATCCTCTTGGATCTGTCAACAACGATTTCTAACACTACTAATGTCATGAATTCTCAAGAATTCCTCCAGGGCGCATAACTAAGATGCGGGGAAACATATATTATAACAACAAGGTTATAATATTATCTAAGGCATGCTTATACCAATATAATCCTATTTCATTTAAATAAATTAAACTAAATGGGAAACATGCATAGATCGGGGCTTTCCAATCAAGGGACATGGTGTCTAGGCATGTATGGGCCTCTATACATGATATATGAGTGCATATCCCTAGCATACAAGGTCTAATGTGGCATGGTTACATCATATTAATCATGCATTACATAGGATCTACATATTATAGCTAGGGGGCCCCATCGATGCGCGACGCGCGTCTACGCGGGTCGAGCGCATCCCTAGAGAGGGGGGCGGGATTGGAATCGAACCACTCACCTTACAACCTGGGACCTCGTGCATCCCATCCGACGAGATCTGCAAGGTAGGGGCATCCAACTTGGTGAGTAACAACACAATTTACACATAGAAATCATTAGAAATACCAAATACTCGGACAAGCATGCATACGGACTCGCACACATGCGAGCACGCACGTACGCACACGAGTCGATTGCCCCGACACCTACCCGAACCCTCGAGCAGCCACACGCATGGCCCCACGCACGCGCACGCACGCATACGCACGCACGCACGCACGCGCCCCAGCACCCTCGCGCGCACTACGCGCCCGTGCAGAACCCCTCGCATCCCCAGCACGCGCACGCATGCGCATTGGCCCCCAGCCCCGCGCCCAGGCGCATGCCCAGGCGCACTGCCCAGCGCGCGCGTACGCTCGTGCGCGCCCGCGCCCACTCGCGCGCACTCCCGTGCGCACCCCCGCTCGCGCCAGCACCCGCGTACACCCACGCGTCCACTCCGCGCGCACTCGCGCGCACGAGCCCGCGCGCTTCTGCGCGCCCGCCAGCATCTACCAGCGCCCGCCTGGGTGCGCGCCTGCGCGCTCACCTGCGCAGACCACCCCAACACGCGCCCAGCCAACCCTAACCCCTTATTAACCCTCCCCAACCGCTCACACACTCTAACACATCTACCCAACATGCATGACCTTCCCAACCATCCCTAAGCCATAAAAACCAAGAAAAGAAGGGGAAAGGCTCACCTTGGGAGGGAAAATGAAAGGGGGAGGTCTGGGGGCCCTCGACGCACCCGCAAGCACCTCAACTGCCACCACCACTACCACCACCTCCTCAGCCTCTCCTCAGCCTCCTCCTTGGCTGAAAATCAGGGGGGAAGGATCATGAGAGGGAGCTTGAGAGAAGAGAAGATCAACAACAACAACACATGAACAACCCTTCTCTTCTTCCTTCACCATCTCCTTCTCTTTGGGGAAATAAAACAAACACTTGGGGGCTTGAGAGAGAGGAAGAGAGGGCTTGAATCCCACGTTGGGAATGGGAGGGAGAGAGAGAGAGAGAGAGATATTTGTTTGGGGAAAATAAATATCTAAAGAGGGGTGGAAATGACCTATTCATCCCTGACTTAGAAATTCTGCGCATGCTTCACTAGAACAGCCATAACTTCCTCAATATAACTCTGAATTGCACAATTCTAAGTCCGATGGAATGCTAAGAAGATTATCTACAACTTTCATGTTTATGCCAAGATCAAATAATCCATCTAGCTATTCCGAAATTTGAGCTAAACATAGAACAGGGCTGCTGCCAGAATTTTCATCCCCGGGGTATACTTGGTAAAATACCCATAACTTTTACTACAGGAATCCAGTTGATCTAATTCCACTTTTGTACGAATGCTAACTCAAAACTGGACATCTCATAATAAAATCATATTTAAACCTCTTCATCTTGGATTTTAACAAAATCAAATCCAAATACCAAATTGGAAATACAAACTTCGAGGAAAAAATTATGTAGCCAAATTTTTAATCAGAGCGCTCCAAATGACACAGGCACAACAGCCTCTACCTGGTATACTCCCATGATCTGTATATCTTGGCGCATGCGTCGATAGTACCTACAGGTGGAGGCCCTCTGTCAGGGCAACTACAACGTTGGGCAGTATCGACACAGATTCGATGAAGGGGAGAACGATTTCACGCTCACAATATCATTCGTTAGCCCTCTCCCGGGTAGCCTCTACCTGGTATACCCCCATATCAGCACATCATGCTGCATGCATCGATAGTACCTATAGGTGGGGGCCCTCTGTCAGGACACCTACAACCCGGGCTGCTTCAACACCATAACCACCGATTTGAAACACCGGTATAACATCGAATTCTTCTTAATTCCAACAAGTGCATCACACAGATGTAGGGTGGCAATGACATCGCTTGCACTCTAACTAACTAAGGTACAACCCGACAACGGGTCATACCCACGCCTAGCACAGGTAGGCACGAATAGTCTAACATGCGCAATTATAATAGGAGAATTCTATTGCAGTTATATATACATGGTCAACATGCACGATAACTTGGAATTAACTATTGGGGTTCTCTCTAACATGGATAAATCATAAACAATATATATATGCAACATACATACCAGGCATGGCCTAAATAATGTGCATACAAACATACAAGGTATACCCTAACATGCGTTGGTTATCACCAACTTAAAAGGGAAGGGTCAAGTGCGATCTCGCGCACTAACAGGTGCATGCCAATATTCTCAAACGAACCTGAGTCAAGTAGGAACCACATCTACTTACTCAGTTCGCGCAAGGAGAGAGGGTGAGAGAGAGATGAAGCCTCATCATCTCAAGAAGGTCATAGCTTTGCCCCCAACAAGATGGGCGCAACTGCTACACCACGCGCTCAAGTCTTATTACCAGGGAATACTAAGTATGCACCCGGTCATTAACCCAGGCTTAATCCTGCCTGATATTACTAATCTAGGGGGGTAGTATTACAAGACTACATAAGACATGCCATATTCTATACATCCATATAATGCAAGGAGATACATGCTCATACAAGCAGGGTGCATGCAAACATGGTTATTCACATATGAATACAATACAATTCAAGTATATGGTAGAATAGGGGGTTCTACGCAATATACGAGCTATACAGGCCTAGCATGCAAGATATCTAGCATAATATGGGTTAGAAACTACTCATCTCAACAAGTAGTATAGTTAGGGCACCCCACGGATGCATGACGCACGACTACGTGCATCGAACACTTCCCGAAGGGTTGGATCGAACTACTCAACTAACGACCCATTCATCACGAGTTCCTCCAACGAAGTTGCAAAACACAACCAATGATTAACAATTAAAATATGGAACCTTCTGACACACATATAAGCCTACTTCATGAAGACCCTAACTCTAGATAGTTTCCACAACATGCATAACAACTCATTGACACACAATTAAGCAAAATTGGTGTGCCTGCAGCAACCAGCCCTACTATTTGATCCCCACAACACCAAATACACATCCGAAAATTATGAAATAAATCATACACATTCTCTGATATGTTAGGATCATAATCCATGAAGACATCATACCTAAGTTGCCTCTAAAAGCCCGAAATAAAATCTTTTCAGAAACTGGACAGTTCAAATGCAAATTTGAACAGTCTATGCAAAACAGGTTATAACTTACAACACAGATATCATATTGACACCAAATTTCATATATAGCATCTAGACACATAGATGATCATATTACATGTGGACACAAGCCTCAAAACATGCCTCTAGGTACTAGTTCCATAAGGATCTTAAAGAGACACAAATCTGCCTTACTATAATACAAAACCACCACCATTCATGCACAAACACAAACATCTCATGTGCAATAACAATTTAACATAACAACACTCTCCCAACAGCACCCACACATACCCACATGCTGAAAAACCAATAGAAAGAAGAGGGAAAAGCTTACCAAGAGAGGGGGGAGGGAAGGGGAGATAAGGGAGCTCACAAGCGTGCCCACGACCACCTCGACCACCTCCTCAATCTTAGCCTCTCTTATTCTTGCTGAACTAGAGGGGAGGGGGAACAGGGGAGAAAACTATGAGAGGTGCTGTAGAGGAGGAGGAGAAGGAAGAGACTGTTAGAGTAGTGTTCTAAAGGCCATGACTTATGTAATAAGCTCTATTATTAAGATGGACTTAGCATTTTGATGAAGATTATTATTGGTAAATGCTTGCATTATATTGTTTGAAATATTGCGCTTATTTTAGAATAGTCCTTTAATTTACACTGTAGATAGTCTGGTGTGTTGTTATGCCTGTGTCATTCGGAGTCTTATTTTTTTTTTATCGGAGTCGCTAAAATTTTGGCTTTTAGCTACCTGCGGGAGTTGGAGTACTCTGATTGGAAATCTAACTGCATATTATGGGTCCTGGTACCATTTTGTACTACCCATAAAAATTTCATCGAATTCCGGTAACGTTTTGAAAAATATGCAGTTCCGAATCGCATCCTGGTTTGGGCGTTACTGGATTTCGGTGGGTGAGATATTTTCGAGTGTGTGGTGCTTCTCCGCACGCTTCCCAATAAAGCAAAAATGAGTGGTTGAGTGAGGGTGAGCCTAACCCTAACCTCACCACCCCCTTATGGTCACCCCTAGACACTATTTGGGCATGAAAATGACCTTTTTGCCCTCTCTTTCTCTCCCCCTCTCTCCCAATTCGTGGATCTCTCTTTCTCTCCCTCTCTTGGTCTTTTTTTCCCCTCTTTGTGTTTGGAGAAGGAGGAGGAAGAACAAAAGAAGGAGAAGGTGAAAAAGGAAGCACAAGAAGGTGTGTTTTGTGTATGTGTTGTTGTTGTTGTGGTTTCTTTTCTCTCAAGCTCCCTCTCATGTCTTCCCCCCACCCCTATTTTTCAGCCAAAGAAGGTTGTGGAGTTGGTGGTGGTGGTGGTAGTGGTTGAGGTTGTTGCGGGTGCATCGAGGGCCCCCGAATCTCCCCCTTTCATTCCCCCCTCCCTTGGTGAGCTCTCCCCCTTCTTTTCTACGGTTTTTCATGAGTTAGGGGCTGTAAGGGAGTCATGCATGCCAAATGATTGGGTTAGGGTGTGTGTGAGGGGTTGGGGAGGGGTTAAAGATGTCTGGGCGAGCGCGCAGGTCTGTCCGCGCACGTACGCGAGCAGGCGCTCGTGCAGAGGGGCATAGGCAGGCGCTCTCAGGCGCGCGGGCGTGCGCATGGGGTTCTGGCTGGTGCGCATTGCGCGCGGGTTGTGCGCGGGCGTGGGGCAGCGCGTCTGGGCGCGCGACAAAGCGTTAGCGGGTTTGGGGGGGCGTGCGCCCGTGCGTACGCGTGTGGCTGCCCAGGGGCTCGGGTAAGTGCTGGGGCACTCAGGCAGCGTGCGTGCGTGCTCGCATGCGTGCGAGCCCGTATGCGTGCATGTCTAAGTCTTTGGTATTTCTAGTAAATTCTAAGTGTTATAATGTGATTTTACTCACCAAATTGGATGCCCTTACCTTGCAGATCTCGTCGGATGGGATGCACGAGGTCCCGGGTTGTGGTGAGTGGTTCGATCCAACCCTTTGGGATGCGCTCGATGCACGTAGTCATGCATCACGCATCCATGGGGCTTCTTTGCACCCTAAATATGTTAGATATTTGCATGCTAGGCTTGTATAGCTCGTATATTGCGTAGAACCCCCTTTTCTACCATATACTTGCCTATGTATATTCATGTGTGAATTATTATGTATGCATGCGCCCTTCATGTATGGGCATGTGTGATGTGGGTTTTCATGAATGTATAGAATAAGCATGCCTTAGGTAGTCCCTATGAGTAATACTACCATATTAATTGGAATATCCAGCATGATTAAGTCTGGGTTAATAACGAGCACATGCCTAATATTCCCTTGCGATAAGACTCGAGGGCGTGGTGTAGTTGTTGCGCCCATGCTAATGGGGCAAAGCTATGACCAACTTCAAGAGATGATGAGCTCTCTCTCACCCTCTCCCTCTGCACGAACTGAGTAAGTAGATGCGATTTCCTACTCGACTCAGGTTCGTTTGGAATATTGGCATGCACCTATTAGTGCGCGAGATCGCGCTTGACCCTTCCCTTTTAAGTTAGTGATATCCAACGCATGCTTAAGTTATACCTTGTATGCTTATATGATTAATGGCCTTGTATGCATGTTTAAGTGGGCCATACCTTGTATGCATGTTGTATGATTTGTTGTTTATGATGTAAATCCATGTTAGGGAGTATCCCTATGATTAATTGATATGTGATCGTGCATATGGTTCATGCACATAACTAAGATATAATTCTCCTGTAACATATGTGCGCACGTTAAAACTAATTAGGCCTATCTGAAATAGGCGTGCGTATGACCCACTGCCGGGATGTACCTCATTAGTTAGTGCGCGAGCGATGTAATAGCCCCTGCATCCGTGTGATGCACTTGAATGGAATTCAGGAGAATTCATTTATTGTATCAATTTTGTTAAACCGGTAGCTTTGGCATTAAGTTAGGCCTACCCGTGCTAGGCGCGTATATGAACTGCATGTTGGGTTATATGCCTTGGGTTTATTTCTGCGTGAGAGCAGAGGTAACCCTTGCGTCTGAGCAATGCACTCGTGTGGGAGTCCAAAGCATTCGTTATAGTCGGTATGTGATTATCGAGTGTAGCCCGTAGGGTTTGCTTTGCGAACGTGGGGTGCTTCCTCCCGACATCGTCGTGCGTTGAAACACCCCAGCGTTGAAGCTGTCCTGTTTGGGTGCCACCACTCGTAGGTGCTACTGATGCGTATCACGGTGAACATCTGGATGATGTACCGATCGTGGAAGGCCGACAGGTAGAGGCTACGCAGGAGAGGGCTACCGAATGATTTTGCGAGTGTGGAATCGTTCTCCCCTTCTTTGATCGGCGTTGAAGCTACCCGACGTTAAAGCTGTCCTAACAGAAGGCTCCCACCTGTAGGTACTACCGATGCGTTCGACAGATGTACTAATCATGGGAGTATACCAGGTAGAGGCTACTCGGGAGAGGGCTACCGGATGGCGAAGGGTGTAGAAGAAAAGGTTTTCTTCCAACAGTCCTTTGTCACCCTTAGGGGTGAGGGTGAGGATGAAGTGAAGTCACGTCGCCACGTGACCCATTCATTTTTCGTCCGTTCCCATAGTTGTTGGGTCCGGTTACGTATCGATGTTCAGAGACATCGTTGGGCAGTTATCTCGATGTAAATGATCCAGTAGTGTTGTGTAGACCAGAATTCCGCGTCTCTTTGACCAACAGTGTGGTCTCTCCCCAAAAGTCCCAAGAGTCTTCCTCAGGGAGTGAGGGTGAGGTTGGTCACGCCGCCGCGTGACCTTGTTATCCATTGGGTTTCCACCCATGTTTTCCTTGAAAGGAAATTGCCTTAACATTAAACTGTTGTAGTGGTAATTGGTTTCTAGCCACTCACTGAGCTTGTAGCTCACCCCTCGCATACTGTTTCTTTTCAGGGCAGTGTTGGGGGTGGAGCTGGAGCTTTCTGTGGCGTGGTCTTATGTGCGTGGAGCGTTCTGTCAAGCGGGTGGCGGGTGCAAGGCTGTCAGCAATCCTAGAGTCATTTTATGTATTGTATATCGTGCATGTGGCACAAGTTGTATTTTATTTGAACTAGACTTGGCTCTCATAGGACATTGATTGTGTATTTGAGTCTGTAATGATATTTTTGGTTTACAGACTTATTGATATTTTTATGCTTCCGCATTTTTTGGTTGATCTATCAGTTATCATTGTTTTGCCAGCTTTGTGTGTTATTTATTGGAGTCATTGTTGGCCTCTTGTAATTGATAGCTGATACTTTATATATTGCCATGTCTCGAGGACAGCCGCTCTGGGGCGTGACATGTGTAAAGTTTGGCTTACACACGGAAGATCAGATTATCGATTCCCTGTGAATTATAAGTTGAGGTTCACAACTTTAGATGGACCTGGATAATCCATTGGATAAAGGTTGTAGTGCAATTCATCTTACGTAGTCTATCTTGACTATAAAAGACCGGTTCATAGGTTTTTGGGTGATTGTGCTAGTACACCTTGTGTGTATTGAACGGACCAAGTTGGGGAAATTAGTTTTGTACTGATTGGATAAAATAATTTACACCCCATATTTATTATGATTGCTTATGCTCTTAATACTAAAGTGGTTCTTAGACATGTGCATTTTTTATTTGTCATTTTGATTCATTAAAGAGTGAGATTCTCCTATGGATCAATGACTCAGTGAGTTGGGTGATGATAACACTTGTATGCTGAATATTTACTATTGATGGAATCAAAGTCTCCTATAGGAGATTGATGATACTCTCTTGAGAATGCTTATAAGTTTTGATCATGTCTAACCCCGTCGGTGTAGTTAACTATCTGACATGTCAAATAAGTTAAGCGAAAAATCTCAAGGAGAATAAGTTGTGAAATAATATTGTCAGTAATAATTATTTCATAACGAGTATTGGAATCTTAGCGTGGGGAGATATTAAGCATATAATATAAGGAGCTTGAAATATTATTGTCACGCCCCAGGGCGGCCGTCCCCGAGACGTGGCAATAATGAAATATCAGCTATCAATACCTGAGATCAATAAAGACTCCAACAACAACACACAAGGTGGCAAAGCAAGGATAATGATAACAGACTGAAAAGCGGAAGCATAATATATAAACAATGTCTGTAAACCAAAAACATTATTACAGACTCGAATACACAATCATTGTCCTGTGAGAGCCAAGTCTAGACCAAATAAAATACAACCTGTGCCACATGCACGATTTACAATACATAAAATGACTCTAGGACTGCTGACAGCCTCGCACTCGCCACCCGCCGGAAGAACGCTCCACGCCCATAAGACCACGCCACAGGAAAGCTCCAGCTCCACGCCCAACACTGCCCCTGAAAAGAAACAGTATGCGAGGGGTGAGCTACAAGCTCAGTGAGTGGCAGGAAACCAATCACTATAACAGTTCAATACTAAAGCAATTTCCTTTCAAGGAAAACATGGGTGGAAACCCATGGATAACAGGGTCACGCGGCGGCGCGACCAACCTCACCCTCACCCTCACTCCCAGAGGGAGACTCTTGGGACTTTTGGGGAGAGACCATACCGTTGGTTGAGGAGACCCGGGATTACTGGTCCACACAACACTACTGGATCACCAACCTCACCCTCACCCTCACTCCCAGAGGGAGGCTCTTGGGACTTTTGGGGAGTGACCATACCGTTGGTCGAGGAGACCCGGGATTACTGGTCTACGCAACACTACTGGATCATCTACATCGAGATAACTGCCCAACGATGTCTTTGAACATCGATACGAGACCGGACCCAACAACTATGGGAACGGACGAACAACGAATGGGTCACGAGGCGATGTGTCTTCACCTCATCCTCACCCTCACTCCCGGAGGGAGACTCTTGGGACTTTTGGAAGAGACTTAGACTACTCTACACCCTTGGTCCACCGGTAGCCCTTTCCCCGGGTAGTCACTACCTGGTATACTCCCACGATCAGTACGCTTCTAAACGCCTCGGTGGTACCTACGGATGGGAGCCCTCTGTCAGGACAGCTTTTCCAACGCCGGGAAGTTCCTACATCGGATCCAACGAAGGGGAGAACGATTCCACGCTCGCAATATCATTCGTTAGCCCTCTCCCAGGTAGCCTCTACCTGGTACACTCCCACGATCAGTACGCTCCGAACGCATCGGTGGTACCTACGGATGGGAGCCCTCTGTCAGGACAGCTACAACCCGGGCCTCTTCAACATGGACGACATTGGGAGTAAACATTCCATGTTCGCAAAGCGAACCCAATGGAAAAATAACTACTCTCGATAATCACATATCGATGATAGCGAACACTATTGTACTCCCACACGGTTGCGTCGCTCGGTCACGCCGCAACTACCGGCTTAACAAAACCGATAAGATAATGAATTCTCCTGAATTCCAAACGAGTGCATCGCTCGGATGCACGGGCGATTACATCGCTAGCGCTCTAACTAATAAGGTACAACCCGACAACGGGTCATACCCACGCCTATTTCAGATAGGCCTATCAGTTTTTAACATGCGCATATAAATATATCCAGGAGAATTTTATATCTAGCTATGTGCATGAACCATATGCACAATCATCTAATAATTATAGGGACACTCCCTAACATGGATTTACATCATAATAAATCATACAACATGCATACATGGTCATTAATCACATAAGCACACAAGGCCTAACTTAAACATGCGTTGGATATCACCAACTTAAAAGAAAGGGTCAAGCGCGATCTCGCGCACTAACAGGTGCATGCCAATATTCCAAACGAACCTGAGTCGAGTAGGAAATCGCATCTACTTACTTAGTTCGTTCAGAGGGAGAGGGCGAGAGAGATCATCATCTCATGAAGCTGGTCATAGCTTTGCCCCATTAGCATGGGCGCAACAACTACACCACGCCCTCGAGTCTTATCGCAAGGGAATATTAGGCAGGTGCCCGTTATTAACCCAGACTTAATCATGTTTAATATTCCAATTAATATGGTGGAAGTAGTATTACAATACTACCTAAGGCATGCCATATTCTATACATCCATACACATTAATACATGCCCATACTAGAGGGGCTCATGCAACACAATCATTCATACATGAATACAATACATGTATATAAGCCTAGCATGCAAGATATTTACATATTATAGCTTAAGCATGGCCATACTACTTATCTACACAAGTAGTATAGCTAGGGGGCCCATCGATGCGCGACGCGCGACTACGCGCGTCGAGCGCATCCCGAGAGGGGGGGGGGATTGGATCGAACCACTCACCATTACCCGGGACCTCGCGCATCCCATCCGACAAGATCTGCAAGGTAAGGGCATCAAATTTGGTGAGTAACATCACAATTTAACACTTAGAAATCACTAGAATTACCAAAGACTTAGACATGCACGCATACGGGCTTGCACGCATGCGAGCACGCGCGTACGCACGCATGCCCGAGTGCCCCAGCACCTACCCGAGCCCCTGGGCAGCCCCACGCATGCCCCAGCACGCGCACGCACGCGCACGCACGCACTGGCACCCAGCCGCCGGCCCAGACTCACGCCCAGGCGCACTGCCCCTCGCGCGCGCACGCGCGCATGCCATGCGCGCTTACCTGCCCGCCCGCTCCGGGCACACTCGCGCGCCAGCACTCCCCAACCCTCCACTCGCGCGCCAGCGCGCATGCGCCCGCCTGCGCCTGCCAGCGCCCCTTTGCGCGGGCGTCCGCGCGCGCACGCCCGCGGACAGACCCCTGCGCGCGCCCGCACTCCCCAACCCTCCACACTTCTCACTCACCGTAAACCAATTAACTAGCATGCATGACTTCCCTACAACCCCCTAAGCAATGAAAACCAAGAAAAGAAGGGGAAGAGCTCACCTTGGGAGGGGGAATGAAAGGGGGAGATTCAGGGGCCCTCGATGCACCCGCGACCACCTCAACCACCACCACCACTACCACCACCTCCACACCCTCCTCAGCCTCCTTTGGCTGCAAAACAAGGGGGGGGGAAGGACATGAAAAGGGAGCTAGAGAGAGGAGGATCAACAACAACAACAACACCCACACAAACCTTCTTGTGCTTCTCCTTCACTTCTCTTTGAGGCCTTAACACAAACACATGGGGGGGTTGAAAGAGAGCAAGAGAGACCCAAAAGAATTCCACGTGGGGAGGGGGGGGGGGAGAGAGAGAGAGAGACTTTTCTCACATGGGGGGGGGGGTGAGTGGAATGGAAAAATGAGGGGGGTGAACCTAACCTAAACTCACCCTCTAACACTTCAAATTGTCAAATGGTTGCTTCATCATTAAACAAATGGGGGTAAGGTTACCCAAGGTCACCCCATTCACCAAAATATCTCACACTATTTGACTAATCAAACCAGGAACTCTCGAAAACCCGGATACGATTCGGAATTGCATATTTTTCCAAACGTTACCGAAATTCGATGAAATTTTTATGGGTAGTACTAAACGGTACCAGGACCCATAATATGCAGTCAGATTTCCAATCAGAGTACTCTAACTCCCGCAGGTGGCTAAAAGCCAAAATTTTAGCGGCTCCGATCGAAAAAGAAAACGGCCCTGAATAACCAAGATGTGACCAAGGCTTAACCGAAATGGCTCCAAATGACACAGGCATAACAATAATGACTCCAATAAATAACACACAAGCTGGCAAAGCAATGATAACTGATAACTCAACTGAAAAGCGGAAGCATAAAATATCAATAAGTCTGTAAACCAAAAATATCATTACAGACTCGAATACACAATCAATGTCCTGTGAGAGCCAAGTCTAGTCCAAATAAAATACAACATGTGCCACATGCACGATTTACAATACATACAATGACTCTAGGACTGCTGACAGCCTCGCACTCGCCACCCGCCGGACAGAACATTCCACGCACATAAGACCACGCCACAGGGAAGCTCCAGCTCCACGCCCAACACTGCCCCTGAAAAGAAACAGTATGCGAGGGTGAGCTACAAGCTCAGTGAGTGGCTGGAAACCAATCACCAATACAACAGTTCAATACTAAAACAATTTCCTTTCAATGAAAAACATGGGTGGAAACCCAATGGATAACAAGGTCACGCGGCGGCGCGACCAACCTCACCCTCACCCTCACTCCCGGAGGGAGACTCTTGGGACTCTTGGGGAGAGACCATACCGTTGGTCGAAGAGATGCGGAATTACTGGTCTACACAACACTACTAGATCATCTACATCGAGATAACTGCCCAACGATGTCTCTGAACATCGATACGTAACCGGACCCAACAACTATGGGAACGGACGAAAAACGAATGGGTCACGTGGCGACGTGACTTCACCTCATCCTCACCCTCACCCCTAAGGGTGACACAGGACTGTTGGAAGAAAACCTTTTGTTCTACACCCTTCGTCATCCGGTAGCCCTCTCCCGAGCAGCCTCTACCTGGTATACTCCCATGATCAGTACATCTGTCGAACGCATCGGTAGTACCTATAGGTGGGAGCCCTCTGTCAGGACAGCTTTAACGTCGGGTAGCTTCAACACGGATCCGAAGAAGGGGAGAACAATTCCACGCTCAAAAAATCATCCGGTAGCCCTCTCCCGCGTAGCCTCTACCTGTCGGCCTTCCACGATCAGTACATCAGCCAGATGCGTACCGCGATACGCATCAGTAGCACCTACAAGTGGTGGCACCCAAACAGGACAGCTTCGACGCTGGGGTGTTCGACGCACGACAATGTCAGGAGGAAACACCCCACGTTCGCAAAGCGAACCCTATGGGAAAGTCAACTACGCTCGATAATCACATATCGATGATATCGAATACTCTTGTACTCCCACACGGTTGCGTCGCTCGGACACAAGGGGTTGCCTCTGCTCTCACGCAGAAATAAGCCCAAGGCACATAACCCAACAGGCGGTTCATACACACACCTAGCACGGGTAGGCCTAGCTTAATGCCATAACTACCGGCTTAACAAAACCGATAAGATAATGAATTCTCCTGAATTCCAAACGAGTGCATCGCTCGGATGCACGGGGGCGATTACATCGCTAGCGCTCTAACTAATAAGGTACAACCCGACAACGGGTCATACCCACGCCTATTTCAGATAGGCCTAATCAGTTTTAACATGCGCATATATATCCAAGAGAATTATATCTTAGTTATGTACATGAACTACATGCATGATAACACATAAAATAATTATAGGGATACTCCCTAACATGGATAAACAATATATATACCATGCATGGACTAAATAATATGCATACAAGCCTACAAGCATACCTCATGTAAGCATACAAGCATACCTCATACAAGCATACTAGCATTCAAGCATATACCCTAAAATGCGTTGGATATCACCAACTTAAAAGGGAAGGGTCAAGCGCGATCTCGCGCACTTACAGGTGCATGCCAATATTCCCAAACGAACCTGAGTCGAGTAGGAAATCGCATCTACTTACTCAGTTCCCGCAAAGAGGGAGGGCGAGAGAGAGGGAAAGTCTCATCCTCTTCGGAAGCTGGTCATAGCTTTTCCCCAACAAGATGGGTGCAACAACCATACCACATCCTCCAGTCTTATGACCAGGGAATATTAAGTATGCACCCGGTTATTAACCCAAGTTTAATCATGCTAGATATTACTAACATAGGGAGGTAGTACTATAAATAGAGACTACCTAAGGCATGCATATTCTATACATTCATATTAACACACATCACGCATGCCCATGCATGAAGGGCGCATGCAAACATAATAATTCACACATGAATATGATACATATGCAAGTATATGGTAGAAAAGGGGGGTTCTACACAATATACAAGCTATACAAGCCTAGCATGAAAATACATAGCATATTATGTGTTAGACATGACCATACTACTTATCTAATTAAGTAGTATAGTCAGGGTGCCCAACGGATGCGCGACGCACGACTACGTGCATCCAACGCTTCCCGAAGGGTTGGATCAAACCACTCACCGCAACCCGGATCGCCGCACGTCCGGTCTACGAGATCTGCAAAACACAACCAATGATCCACAATTAAATATGGAACTTCCTATCACAAATATAAGCCTACTTCATGAAGAACCTAACTCTTGATACTTCCATATTATCACACAAGACACATGCAAACAACTTCTTGACACACAACCGAGCGAAACTACCAAACCAGCTGCAACCATCCCTACTCATTGATCTCCACAGCACCCAATACACTTCCAAAATTTATGAAATAAATCATGCACATTCTCTGATATGCTGGGATCATAATCCATGAAGACATTAGAACCTAATGTTGCCTCTACAAGCCCGAAATAAATTATTTCCAGAAGCAGGTCAATTCCTACACGAATCTGGACAGGCCATGCAAAACAGGTTCTAACTTACACCACAGATATCATAATGACCCCAAATTTCATATATAACAACTAGACACATAGATGATCATATCATATGAAGACATAATCCTAAAAATGTGCCTCTAAATACTAGATTCACTGATATCTTTAAAATACAGAGTGCTGCCTTACCAAAACAGGGGGAGGGAAATGGGGAGATGCGGGGTTCTCGACACACCCACGACCACCTCAACCACCACCACCACTACCACCACCTCATCAGCATCTCCTCAAGCCCTTCATGGCAGAAAACAGGGGTGCAAAGGGGGCATGAGAAGGGGATAGAGAGAAGAGAAACAACAACAACAACACATACTCACCCTTTCTCACTCTTTCTTGTTATTCTTCTTCATCTTTTCCTCCATTAACAACACACACAAAAAAAGAGAGAGAGAGAGGGAGACGAGAGTGAGAGAGAGTGAGAGGTTTCCTGTTATGCCTGTGTCATTTGGAGTCTTATTTTTCGATCGGAATCGCTAAAATTTTGGGTTTTAGCCACCTTCAGGAGTCAGAGAGCTCTGACTGAAAATTTGGCTACAAAATTTTTCTCCTAAAAGTTATGCATTTCCGAATTGGAATTTGGATTTAATTTTGTTAAAATCCAAGATAAAGAGGTTTAAATATGATTTTATTATGAGATGCTCAGTTTTGAGTTAGCTTTCATACAAAGTGGAATTAGATCAACTGGATTCATATAGTAAAAGTTATGGATATTTTTCCAAGTATACCCCGGGATGAAAAATTCTGGCAGCAGCCCTGTTCAATGTTTAGCTCTCATTTCGGAATAGCTGGATAGCTTATTTGATCTTGGCATAAGCATGAAAGTTGTAGATACTCTTCTTGGCTTTCCAGTGGACTCTGAATTGTGCGATTTGGAGCTATATTGAGGAAGGTATGGCTGTTCTAGTGAAGCATGTACAGAATTTCTAGTCAGGGACGAATTGGTCATTTGGATCCCACTTTTGGATATTTATTTGCCCAAAAATATCTCTCTCCCTCTCTCTCCCACTCCCCACGTCTACCTTATCTTGGCTTTCTTTCTCCCTTTCACACACACCCCCATGTGTTTGTGATTTTTCCTCAAAGAGAAGAGAAGGAGAAGGTGAAGGAGGAAGAGAAATGTTTGTGTAGGTGTTGTTGTTGTTATTGTTTCCCCTCTATCAAGCACCTTTTCATGACCCTTTCCCCCCTGATTTGCAGCCAAAGAGGGCTGGTGAGAGGCTGAAGAGGAGGCGTGGTGGTGGTGGTGGTTGAGGTGGCCGTGGGCACGTCGAGAGCCCGCATCTCCCCCTTTCCCTTTCCCTCTTTTGGTAAGTCCTCTTCCCCTTCTTCTTGATTTTTTGGGCTGTTGGGATGGTTGGGGAGGTCATGCATGCTAGGTAGATGGGTTAGAGTATGTGTGAGGGGTTGGGGAGGGTTAAAAAGGGGTTAAGGTTGGCTGGGCGCGCGCTGGGGGCTGTCTGCCCGCGTGCGCGCGCAGGCGCGCGCTCAGAAGGGCGCTGTAGGCGCTGGCGGGCGCGCAGACTCACGCGCGGGTGCGCGCAGAGTGGGCGCGCGGGTGCGCGCGGGCGCTGGAGTGCGCGCGGGAGCGCGCGAGCGTGCGCGCGCGCGGGGCATGCGTCTGGGCGGGGGTCTGGGCACCAGTGCGCGCGCGCGCGCGTGCGTGCGCGTGCTGGGGCATGCGTGGGGCTGCCCAGGGTCTCGGGTAGGTGCTGGGGCACCCGGGCATGCGTGCGTACGCGCGTGCTCGCATGCGTGCGAGCTCGTATGCATGCATGTCTAAGTCTTTGGTATTTCTAATGATTTCTAAGTGTTAAATTGTGATGTTACTCACCAAATTTGATGCCCTTACCCTGCAGATCTCGTCGGATGGGATGCGCGAGGTCCCGGGCCGTATGGTGAGTGGTTCGATTCCAATCCCCCCCCCCCTCTCGGGATGCGCTCGACGCGCGTAGTCACGCGTCGCGCATCGATGGGGCCCCCTAGCTATACTACTTGTGTAGATAAGTAGTATGGCCATGCTTAAGCTATAATATGTAGATATCTTGCATGCTAGGCTTATATACATGTATTGTATTCATGTATGAATGATTGTGTTGCATGAGCCCCTCTAGTATGGGCATGTATTTTTGAAATGCGTATGGATGTATAGAATATGGCCTATCTTAGGTAGTATTGTAATACTACTCTGACCATATTAATTGGAATATCGAACATGATTAAGTCTGGGTTAATAACGGGCACCTGCCTGATATTCCCTTGCGATAAGACTCAAGGGCGTGGTGTAGTTATTGCACCCATGCTAATGGGGCAAAGCTATGACCAGCTTCATGATATGATGATCTCTCCCGCCCTCTCCCTCTGAACGAACTGAGTAAGTAGATGCGATTTCCTACTCGACTCAGGTTCATTTGGAATATTGGCATGCACCTGTTAGTGCGCGAGATCGCGCTTGACCCTTTCTTTTAAGTTGGTGATATCCAGAGCATGTTTAAGTTAGGCCTTGTGTGCTTATGTGACTAATGACCATGTATGCATGTTGTATGATTTATTATGATGTAAATCTATGATTAGGGAGTATCCCTATGATTAATTGATATGTTATCGTGCATACGGTTCATGCACATAACTAAGATTAAATTCTCCTATAAAATATATGCGCATGTTAAAACTAATTAGGCCTATCTGGGATAGGCGTGGGTATGACCCGCTGTCGGGTTGTACCTTATTAGTTAGAGCGCTAGCGATGTGATCGCCCGTGCATCCGAGCGATGCACTCGTTTGGAATTCAGGAGAATTCATTATCTTAACGGTTTGTTAAGATGGTAGTTGGGGCGTGTCACCCCTTTGTGTCTGAGTGACGCAACCGCGTGGGAGTACAATAGTGTTCGCTATCATCGATATGTGATTATCGAGTGTAGTGTTTTTCCATTGGGTTTGCTTTGCGAACATGGAATGTTTACTCCCAATGTCATCTGTGTTGAAGAGGCCCGGGATGTAGCTGTCATGACAGAGAACTCCCATCCGTAGGTACCACCGATGCGTTCGGAGCGTACTGATCATGGGACTATACCAGGTAGAGGCTATTCGGGAGAGGGCTAACGAATGATATTGCGAGCGTGGAATCGTTCTCCCCTTCGTTGGATCCGATGTAGGAACTTCTCGGGTTGGGAAAAGCTGTCCTGACAGAGGGCTCCCATCTGTAGGTACTACCGATGCATTCGGGAACGTACTGACCATGGGAGTATACCAGGTAGAGGCTACCGGGGAAAGGGCTACCAGTTGACCAAGGGTGTAGATCAGTCTAAGTCTCTTCCAAAAGTCCCAAGAGTCTCCCTCCGGGAGTGAGGGTGAGGATGACGTGAAGACACGTCTCCGCGTGACTCATTCGTTGTTCGTCCGTTCCCATAGTTGTTGGGTCCGGTCTCGTATCGATGTTCAAAGACATCGTTGGGCAGTTATCCCGATGTAGATGATCCAGTAGTGTTGTGTAGACCAGTAATCCCGGGTCTCCTCGACCAACGGTATGGTCTCTCCCCAAAAGTCCCAAGAGTCTCCCTCCGGGAGTGAGGGTGAGGGTGAGGGTGAGGTTGGTCGCGCCGCCGCGTGACCCTGTTAACCATGGGTTTCCACCCATGTTTACCTTGAAAGGGAATTGTTATGTATTGAACTGTTGTATGGTGATTGGTTTCCAGCCACTCACTGAGCTTGTAGCTCACCCCTCGCATACTGTTTCTTTTCAGGGGCAGTGTTGGGCATGGAGTTGGAGCTTCCCTGTGGCGTGGTCTTATGGGCGTGGAGCGTTCTTCCGGTGGGTTGTGAGTGCAAGGCTGTCAGCAGTCCTAGAGTCATTGTATGTATTGTAAAATCGTGCATGTGGCACAGGTTGTATTTTCTTTGGTCTATACTTGGCTCTCACAGGACAGTGATTGTGTATTCGAGTCTGTAATAATGTTTTTGGTTTACAGACATTGTTTATGTATTATGCTTCCGCTTTTCAGTCAGTTATCATTATCTTTGCTTTGCCACCTTGTGTGTTGTTGTTGGAGTCTTTGTTGACCTCAGGCATTGATAGCTGATATTATTTTATTGCCACGTCTCAGGGACGGACGCCCTGGGGTGTGACATTTTATTGACCAGCAGCAGCTACAGCAGCAGCCTCAGCGCCAACAACAGCAGCCTCAGCGCCAGCAGCAGCAGCAGCCTCAGCGTCAGCAGCAGCAGCCACAGGGTGGCCGTGTTGACCAGAGGAGGCAGCCAGCGCAGCCTGCGAGGCGTGCCCCTGCTCCTCAGCCGCAGTTTGTTCAGGGCCGAGTTGCAGCACTTTCGGCCGAGGAGGCGCAGGCTTCAGGTAGCGTGGTCCGAGGTATTGTTCAGATCTCCTAGCTCTCTGCATATGTATTATTCGATTCCGGAGCCACGCACTCGTTCGTGTCTCCCGCTTTTGCGAGACGGATGGGCGTGGCGTCCGCCCCTCTTGATGTTATCCTGGAGATATCATTGCCCGTAGGAGACCGTATTCTCCTCCGTTCTGTGTACCGAGGGTGTACGGTGGTGGTTGCGGAGCATGAGTTTCCAGTGGAGTTGGTAGAGCTCGCTATGACGGACTTCGATGCCATCCTGGGAATGGATTGGCTTTCAGCTAGTCACGCCAGCATCGACTGTTTTGCCAAGTCGGTGTCTTTCCACCTTCCGGGTCGGAGGTCCTTCCAGTTTGTGGGCGATCGTGACGTAGCCCCTTTGGGGTTCGTGTCATCCATTCAGGCGTGGAGACTCCTTCAGGGAGGATGCGAGGGCTTTCTGGCATACATTGCTCAGGAGGACGCACCGTTGCAGGCAGATATCAGTCAGACTTCAGTCGTGGTAGAGTATCCCGAGGTTTTCCCTGATGATCTTCCAGGATTACCGCCGGATCGCGCGATCGAGTTTGAGATAAATCTGATTCCAGGGACCGAGCCGATTTCGAGAGCTCCGTACCGGATGGCCCCTGCAGAGCTGAAGGTGCTCAAGGAGCAGTTGGAGGAGTTGCTGGAGAAGGGCTTCGCACGTCCGAGTGTTTCTCCGTGGGGAGCCCCTGTTCTGTTTGTGCGGAAGAAGGACGGTTCGCTGCGGCTTTGTATTGATTACAGGCAGCTGAACAAGCGGACCGTGAAGAACAAGTACCCCTTGCTGCGGATTGACGATCTGTTTGACCAGCTCCAGGGAGCGCGTGTCTTTTCTAAGATCGATCTCCGTTCGGGCTACTATCAGCTGAAGATCCGGGAGTCAGACATTCCGAAGACGGCCTTTCGCACCCGTTACAGGCACTATGAGTTCAGAGTACTACCGTTTGGGTTGACGAATGCGCCGGCGGCCTTCATGGATCTGATGAACCGGGTGTTTCGGCCCTTCCTCGACTCCTTCGTAGTAGTTTTCATCGATGATATCTTGGTGTACTCGAGGAGTCTTGAGGAGCACGCTCACCATCTCCGCACTGTCTTGGAGACTTTGGCCCGACATCAGTTGTTCACCAAGTTCAGTAAGTGCGAGTTTTGGTTGGAGCGTATGGCCTTTCTGGGCCATGTGATTTCCGGTGAGGGCATATCTGTGGACCCGAACAAGACGCTCGCCGTGTCAAATTGGCGTCGACCGTCGAACCCCACAGAGATTCAGAGCTTCCTGGGCTTGGCGGGTTATTACAGGAGGTTTGTCGAGGGTTTCTCAAAGATAGCTGTTCCTCTTACCCGCCTCACTCGGAAGGATGTCCGGTTCGAGTGGTCCCCATCTTGCGAGGAGAGCTTCCTAGAGTTGAAGCGAAGGCTCACCTCAGCGCCAGTTCTTACCCTTCCGTCTGGGAGTGGTGGGTTCGCAGTTTACTCCGATGCATCGCGGTTGGGTGTGGGTTGCGTCCTGATGCAGCACAGTAAGGTTGTGGCTTACGCGTCGCGTCAGTTGAAGCCCCATGAGCAGAATTACCCCACCCACGACCTAGAGTTGGCAGCGATCATCTTTGCGCTGAAGATGTGGAGGCACTACCTCTATGGCGAGGAGTTCGAGCTCTTTACTGATCACAAGAGCTTGACCTATTTGCAGTCCCAGCCGGAGCTCAACATGCGTCAGAGACGTTGGGTCGAGTTCCTGAAGGACTATGATTGTGACATCGCTTACCATCCTGGTAAGGCGAATGTCGTGGCGGATGCTCTCAGCAGGCAGCCCTTGGGCATGGCCGCCCACATGGCTGTACGTCGTTGGAGGCTTCTGGAGGAGGCCGCTTGCTGGATCAGCGTTCGGGAGACTCCTGCGGGTGGCTTTTTGGCCAGGCTAGTGGTGCAGCCCGTTCTTCTCGACGAGATCCACGGCTCAGGGGCAGGATCCTCACTTTCTAGTCCTCTCTGAAGGCGTCGCCCGGGGCGAGCGTCCGGACTACCAGATTCGCGAGGACAGGATCCTGCGGTTCAGAGGCCGAGTATGCATTCCTGACGACGCAGAGCTGAAGTAGAAGATCTTGGACGAGGCCCATCGTTCGAGGTACACAGTGCATCCTGGTGGCACGAAGATGTACAGGGGCCTTCGTCGTGGCTACTGGTGGCGCGGATGAAGACGGATATTGCCCGTTTCGTTGCCCGTTGCTTGGTATGCCAGCAGGTGAAGTCGGAGCATCAGCGCCCTACGGGGAAGCTGCAGTCCATTGAGATCCCTCAGTGGAAGTGGGAGCAGATCACCATGGACTTCGTCTCGGGTTTGCCGAGGTCACGTTCGGGTCGCGATGCCATCTGGGTAATCGTCGACCGACTGACGAAGTCCGCTCATTTCCTCCCCATCCGACTCACCGATTCTCTGGACACCCTGGCGCAGTTGTTTGTCTCCGAGATTGTTCGTCTCCATGGCACTCCCGTCAGCATCATTTCTGATCGAGACGCGCGATTTACTTCGAGGTTCTGGCGTAGCCTCCAGCACGCCCTTGGTACGAACCTCCACTTCAGTACAGCGTTTCATCCGTAGATGGACGGCCAGTCGGAGAGGACGATTCAGACCTTGGAGGACATGCTGCGAGCTTGCGTTCTTGATTTTGGGGGCAGTTGGGAGAGGCATCTTCCATTGGTGGAGTTTGCCTACAACAACAGCTACCACTCGAGTATCAGGATGGCTCCATACGAGGCGCTCTATGGCCGCAGCTGCAGGTCCCCCTTGTGTTGGGACGAGGTCGGAGAGCGCCAGTTGGAGGGACCAGAGATCATCCACCAGACCTCAGAGATGGTCAAGATGATTCGCGAGCGTATCCGAGTCGCTCAGAGCCGTCAAAAGAGCTACGCCGATCGTCGTCGCCGTGAGCTCGTCTTCGAGGTTGGTGACCATGTCTTCCTGAAGGTGTCCCCGATGAAGGGCATCTTCCGTTTCGGTGTGCGGGGCAAGCTGAGTCCGCGTTTCATTGGGCCGTTCCTCATCCTCGAGCGAGTTGGGGAGGTGGCCTATCGCATAGCTCTGCCCCCACAGTTGGCTCAGGCCCATGACGTCTTCCATGTCTCGCAGCTGAGGCGTTACGTCCACAATCCTGCTCACGTCATCCCATTCGAGCCGCTCGTCTTCGAGCCGGACTTGTCATTCGTGGAGCAGCCGATCGAGGTCTTGGACCGCCGCGAGAAGAGGCTCCGCACCAAGACCGTCCAGTTGGTCAAGGTGCAATGGCAGCACCGTTCCGGTGCCGAGGCCACTTGGGAGCTCGAGGACGCCATGCGTGACGCGTATCCGCATCTTTTCCCTTCCTAGATGTTTTTGTATTTATTTTGAGGACAAAATTTCCTAAGGGGGGAAGAATGTTATATATGTGTCACTTTTTGCCTTCTGGTCACCATTGGAGCATTCTGGCAGTTTTTCAACTTTTTCTTTTTTCGATCGGAACCGCTAAAATTTTAGACTTTTAGCCATCATCATGAGTTTGAGAACTCCGATTGAAAATCTAACTGCATATTATGTGTCCTGGTGCCATTTCAAGCCACTCACGAAAATTTCATCGAATTCCGGTAACGTTTCAGAATTTCGCAGTTCCGAATCGTATCCGGGTTTTGACTAAGCGAAAAGTCATTGGGAGACTTGACTTGGTCAATGTTGACCCTTGACTTGGTCAAAATCTTTTGTTTTCTAGTGTGGTTAGGTTGACCCAAGTCAAAGTTCACCTAACTAACCTAGCTTAACCTAATTAGCCCTACGTATAAGTGAGTGTGTGTGTGTGTGGTGTGTGTGTGGTGACTTAAGGTCCACGCCCAAGAATAGTGTCCCCCCCCCTATTCATCATCTTCTCTCTCAAGCTCTCTCAAAACCTCTCATCCCCTCTCTTTATTTCCCACTTTTGATCTAGTAGAGTGGTTGAACAAGAAAACCCTAGAAGGAGAAAAGGAAGGTGAGGACCCGATCTATCTTTCCATGGTCTCGGATTTCCATTCCCCTTTGTTTTTCCTCCTCTCTTAGCCCCTTTTTACCTCTGTTTTCAGCCCCTCTTAGGCTGAGAAGAGGTCTTGGTAGTGGTGGCTTTGGTGGTGGCAAATCGGTGCGCGAAGAGCACCCGAAGATCTCTCCTTTCCTTTTCTCCCTTGGGTAAGCTTTCCTCCCCTTATTTTCTTGTTTAGATGGTTGTTTAGGAGGTGAAATGGGGTATGCATGGTATGCATAAGTGGTTGGGGTGGGGGAGAGCTGAGGAAGGTGGTAGGGTTGGCTCGGGCACGCGTGCGGGGTCATCCGGGCGCGTGCGCGCGAGTCTGCGCACGCAGGCAGAACAAGCGCGCGCAGTCGGGGGCGCTGGGGGAGTGCGCGTGTATGCGGGGGCGTGCGGACGTGCGCGCGGGCGTGCACGCGGAGCGCTGCGCAGGGGCGCAATGCGTGTGGTGCGCGCGGGGATGCGCGCGGGTGCTGCGCAGGGGCGCAGTACGTGCGGGTAGGCGCATAGCTAGTCGCGCGGTGCGCGGGCGCGCGCGGCAGCGTGTGGGCGTGCGGGCAGGGGCGCGGCAGCGCGCCTGGGCGCTCGGGCTGGGGCGTGGCAGTGCGCCCGGGGCACGGGCGTGCGTGCGCACTAGTGCGTACGCGTGCGGGTGGCCGTGCGCATGGCTGCCGTGGGTGCGGGAGTGTGTCGGGGCACTCGTACTCGCGTGCGTACGGGCCCGTATGCATGCTTGTCCGAGTGTTGGGTATTTTTATCATATTTCTTACGTATTTTTGTATTTTACTCACCATTTTAATTCCCATGTCTTGCAGATCTTGTGTCACGCCCCAGGGCGGCCGTCCCAGGGACGCGGCAAGTGTATATATCATATCAGAGGCCTACACACGAGGTCAAACACATATACTCTAAACCACAGATAAAAATGACAACACAGATATCAAACAAGGCTGACATAATATATACACAAAATAGCGGAAGCTAAAACTGAGTCTGTAACCCAAAATATATTACAGACTCGATACACAATCGTACGTCCTGTGAGAGCCAATATACATGGAAACAACTGAATATATACAGACACGTGCCAAGCACGGAAATAACAATACATACAGCCAAGGAAAGGGATGCTGATAGCCTCTGGCACTCGCGGACGTAGCGCTGCTCCGCTACTGAAGGAATCCCTCGGAAAGCTCCAACTGCTGCTCCGGCTCTAGCTCAGGCTCAGTGACCACTGGGGAAAAACATATGCGAGGGGTGAGCCACACGCTCAGTGAACAGCACAACCCATGCATCACAGACTATATTTACCACAATTCCATTATTATCCAATCTCCAAGACATAACAACATAATCCAGTGGTTCCTACTTCGCCGAACCACCACACCCTCACCCTCACCCATCAATGGGTGACATAGGCTATTGGGACTGATAATCATCTATTCACAAATCCAGTAGGTCGCTCATCGCCAACCCACTACACCCTCACCCTCACCCTACCACGGGTGACATAGGATTTTGGGACTGACTAGGCTGTTGGTCACCTTTGGTCCACCGATAGTCTCTCCCTCCACTCCGTAGGCCGCTTGGTCTCCACCCACAACTTCAGCACAGTCCGTCACAAAAATCGGGAGGCGCCTACTGATGTGGGTCCTCCGAAGGACGGCCTTTCTAACGCTGGGGGTAGCCTCTACCGGATCCAACGCAGGGAACAGAACAGCCTATCCATACGCATATGATCCACTCGGATCCGCCGACAATACATCTCTACCACTCAAATGTCATGAACTCTTCAGAGTTCCTCCAGGGCGCATATCCAAGATGCGGGGAATCAAGTACAATCAAAAGCAGGGTTGGAATATCATTGGGGGAAAGAAACTCGGGAGGGCGGCGTGAGTTCCCGATATAGGATACCCCGACAACCAAACAAGGAACACGGAGTACCCTAACACGGGTCTCACCGCTGTCCTCGCAAGGCCCCTCCCCTATAATATTCACTACACATGCTAATAATCATAGCAAACATACAACATTACTTATAATATTATTGGGACTAGAAACCTTGGGAGAGCAGCATGAGTCCCGATACAGGACATCCCGACAACCAAACAAGGAACA
>JAUJYN010000015.1:4183124-4226574 GCA_030737835.1 Acorus gramineus
ATGCATGCTTGTCCGAGTATTTGGTATTTCTAATGATTTCTATGTGTAAATTGTGTTGTTACTCACCAAATTGGATGCCCCTACCTTGCAGATCTCGTCGGATGGGATGCGCGAGGTCCCGGGTTGTAAAATGAGTGGTTCAATTCCAATCCCCCCCCCTCTCTAGGGATGCGCTCGACGTGCATAGGCGCGCGTCGCACATCGATGGGGCTCCCTAGCTATAATATGTAGATACCATATTAATGCATGTTTGCTATGATATAACCAAGCCTTGATCTATGCATGTTTCCCATTTAGTTTAATTTAATTAAATCAAAATGAGAATATATTGTTATAAGCATGCCTTAGAGAATATTATAACCTTGTTGTTATAATATATGTTTCCCCGCATCTTAGTTATGGGCCCTGGAGGAATTCTTGAGAATTCATGACATTAGTAGTGTTAGAAAGCGTTGTCGACGGATCCAAGAGGATCGTATCGTGTGAGTAGGCTGTTTTTTCCCCTTCGTTGGATCCGAGTATGGACTCCCCGGTGTTGGAAAGCTGTCCTGACAGAGGGCTCCCATCTGTAGGTACCTCCGATGCGTCGGACAGTGCTGATCGTGGGAGTATATCAGGTAGAGGCTACGGAGTGAGGGAGAGGCTACCAGTGGGCCAAGGGTGGAGAGCAGCCTAGTCTGTCCCAAAAGGCCCATGTCTCCCCTAAAGGGTGAGGGTGAGGTGGTGGGTCGGCGATGTTACGACCCACTAGCTTGTACAGTTACTCCCGTTTAGGGACTTTAATTATTTTAAGGTTAATATGAGTGTGTTGCATAGATTGTTGTTATGCTTGTGTTGTGTTATCTCGATAAGTGATTTTCGAGAGTAGTTGTTTTTCATTGGGTTCGCTTTGCGAACATGGGATCGTTCTCCTCTTCATTGGATCCGAGTAGGGACTCCCCGCGTTGGAAAGCTGTCCTGACAGAGGGCTCCCATCTGTAGGTACCTCTGATGCGTCGGACGGTGCTGATCGTGGGATACCAGGTAGAGGCTACGGAGTGAGGGAGAAGCTACTGGTGGACCAAGGGTGTAGAGCGGTGAGTTGAAGAGGCCGGGTTGTAGTTGTCCTAACAGAGGGCTCCCATCCGTAGGTACCACCGATGCATTCGGGAGCGTACTGATCGTGGGAGTATACCAAGTAGAGGCTACCCGGGAGAGGGTTAACTAATGATATTGGTGAGGGTGAGGATGAGGCGAAGACACATCGCCGCGTGACCCATTCGTTGTTCGACCGTTCCCATAGTTGTTGGGTCCGGTCTCGTAATCGATGTTCAAGGACATCGTTGGGCAGTTATCTAGATGTAGATGATCCAGTAGTGTTGTGTAGACCAGTAAATCCGGGTCTTTTCGACCGACGGTATGGTCTCTCCCCAAAAGTCCCAAGAGTCTCCCTCCGGGAGTGAGGGTAAGGGTGAAGTTGGTCGCATTGCCGCGTGACCCTGTTATCCATGGGTTTCCACCCATGTTTTCCTGGAAAGGAAAGTGCTTATGTATTGAACTGTAGTATGGTGATTGGTTTCCAGGCACTCACTGAGCTTGTAGCTCACCCCTCGCATACTGTTTCTTTTCAGGGGCAGTGTTGGGCGTGGAGCTGGAGTTTTCCTATGGCGTGGTCTTATGGGCGGGGAGCGTTCTGTCGACGGATGGCGAGTGCGAGGCTGTCAGCATTCCTAGAGTCATTTTATGTTTTGTAAATCGTGCATGTGGCACAGGTTGTATTTTCTTTGGTCTAGACTTGGCTCTCACAAGACAGTGATTGTGTATTTGAGTCTGTAATAATGTTTTTGATTTACAGACATTGTTTATATATTATGCTTCCGCTTTTCAGTCAGTTATCATTATCTTGCTTTGTCACCTTGTGTATTGTTGTTGGAGTCTTTATTGACCTCAGGTATTGATAGCTGATATTATATTATTGCCACGTCTTGGGGACGGCCGCCCTGGGGCGTGACAAGGGATGGGGCGGCTAGTAGTGTTTAGCCGACAGATGGGGGGAGGCTAGATGCGAGTAGCCATCGCCTGATTGGGTCCCTTATAACCGAAAATGACCCTCTCTCTCCCCACGTTTTTAAAACGGTTTTTCTTTCCCTCTCTTCTTCTTCTCTTCCATTTTAACTTGAAAAAACTTGGTTTTCTTGGCTTTGATTCACCCTAGATCATCTCCTTCTTCTTGATTTTGAAACCCTAAAAACCTTTTGGGTTCTCCTTTTTCTTGTGAAATCGTGAGAGACGACGAAGGGGAAGAGGACGGTTTCGATGATGAAGCGCCTCAGGTCTTCCCGAGAGCAGAGGGGGGCTGTCTCGGGGTCTAGCTCATCGGAGAGTGACGGTTCGGAGAGGAGGGTTGTGGAGGAGACGACCCAAACGGCGGAGACACCATTGGTGAGCGTGGGTGGAGGTGCGGGTGCATCCTCGGGTGCTGCCCCAGGGGTAGTGGGTGGTGTGATTGGGTATACACGCAAGAGAAGGCGTGGCGACCGATCGGCGGCTCTCGGAGGCCGGAGGGTCGGTAGTAGGTGTAGGTGGAGAAGTGGGGGCCGAGGGGGTCAGCTTAGAGGAGAGGGCATCCTTGGATGCCATCATAGGGATGTTAGAAAGAGAGGCCGAAGAGGCCAGGGCTGTGGACGAGGAGAGAAGGGCTATGGGTGTTTTTGAGGTGTTGGCCTCCGGTGCGGTGGGCACGGAGGAGGGTGTGGGCGTGGGGACTAAGGCTGTGGAGACCGGGCTTGAGGCTTCTGGGGCCGCGGAGGCCGAGGTTGGCGTGGAGGAGGCCGCGGAGGCCAAGGTTGGTGAGGAGGGAGACGACGAGGACGAGGGAGACAACGACGTGATTGACGATCCCGATGCGGCTAAGGCGGAGGCTCTTGGAGCCACACGAGCCATGGTATTCCCCTAATTCCCTTGTATGTTACTTTTATGCTAAATTTTCATGTGTTAGTAGTTTTGATGTATATCGGGCCATGACATGAGTTTAAGGATGGTATATAGTAGAGAGTTGGTTAATCACGTTGGGATTTGGTGAGTATGTGGTGTAGGGGCATATTTTACATGTATTTAATCATGGTGGGGGTAAGAGTAAGTATATATGCTTTATGAGTCTTATGGGTGATCGTGGTTTATATATATATATGAATGTTGGTATGTGTATCTATGGGAGGGACAATTTTTATGTGTTTTTACTTATGACAAGTATGTTTATATGCTCATATGATAGGTGGTAAAATGGAAATGAAAGGAAATTGGTATGCATATGATTGACGACCACAGTGGGATTTTGGCGAGCATGGCATAGAAAGGGGCAACCTTTATACATATTTACTTTTACTATGCATGTACATATATATGAAAAAGAGAAGGCATGGTGGAAAAAAATAGTAGAGTATAGCATGAGAGTTTTTAGAGGGAGTAAACATGCATGTATTCATGAATTTATAGGGTTTCCTTTGAGAGGTATGCATGGGTATTTAGGGTAGGGACCATTTTTATGTGTTTTTGCCATGTATGTTTATAAAAGGGAGATGTAAGTGTGATAGGTGATAGAGAAAAGAAAGTATGCAAATATATCATAGAGGTGATCATGGTGGGATAAAAGTGATGGGTAAATATGTGATCATATGAAGAAATCTTATAGAAAGGGAATTTTCCTTTAGGCTCATATATTCCATGTTTTTATTTTGGTATGCGAGAATTGTTTTTACTAAGCATGGTTTTAGAATGAAAATTTTGTCTAGATTAAGAATTCTTTACCTCTTTAAATGCTATCTTAAGGGACTAACCCATCTTCTTTTCGTTTCAGTGACCGAATCACATTCGAGCCTTGTGGCATGGGACGAAGAGGTGGTATTCCGCCTTAGGGTAGGGGGAGAGGGACTTGGTGGATGGAGCGGGCTTCCGTTCCTTCTTCTTGATCGAGCCCTTCCACGTCCATCGCCCGTATCATGAGGCATTGGCGGAGCGGTGGGATCCGGAGAGCTGCACATTCATCCTCCCTACTAGTGCAGTGATGCTGACGCTTGAGGATGTGGAGCGGATCACAGGCCTCCCAGACTTGGGCAAGGTGGTGATAGTGACCACCAGTCCAAACTACAAGGCGCTCTTCCGAGAGTTGATCGGTGACTGGGAGTACGTGGATCGGGAGAGGACGCTGAACCGGATCCTTGTTGGATAGCTATCGAGGCAGTATGGCCTCGGTTCGTTCACGCGCCGTCAGAAGGGTGAGGCCATGGCCAGTTTTAAGAGGAGGAGGTTGATGATTGAGGCCAGGGAGGCCGCTGCATGCCCACGAAGGGCTCGGAGAGAGTTGAGGGTGTTCTTCCTCTATTTCTTTGGCCGGGTCCTCTTCTCGACAGCCTTCGACAAGGTTTCCTCTCACTTCTTGTTGTTGATGGGGGACTTGGCGATGATGGGCCGCTTCGCTTGGGGTGTGGCCATGCTAGCTCATCTCTTCGTGGAGTTGTCGAAGAAGGTGAAGAGGGCCAGGGGCCAAAACCTTGGCGGTTTTGCAGCATTTCTGCAGGTATAGTTAGCGAAAATAGAAATGAATTGATCTCTGTTTATTCATTTCACCTGACTTTGGTTTTGTTTTTCTTTCTGCAGATTTTCGGGTACGAGCATTTCACCATTGCTCGTCCGACCCAACTGGTTTTTGACCGTGCCCAGCCTTGGGCCATGAGATGGGCACCTCCGGGGTCTTCACACCTGCGTTGCCTCACACAATTTCGGGAGGCCTTCCGGGCTTTGAGAGAAGAAGAGGTATATATTCTATCTTTTCTTGTTTTATCAAGTTTTCTTTGAATTAAGCTTTCTTCCTTATTCCTTGGTATCTCTTGTTGCAAGTGACATGGAGGCCCTACACCGAGGAGGAAGTCCCCGAGGGGCTGTCGAGGGACATCTGGCTGATCTTTTTCAATGAGGTCATCTATCATGCGATCAGCCGGGTGGTCTGTCAGCACGGGTACTTTCAGTGGGTGCCTGTCGATCTACCAAAGCGCCCTTCGATTCTGGTGGCCGACATTCCTTGGGATACGAACGTCCCGAGGAATTATGCCGTGTACTTGCGGGGATGGGTCGAGAGGGGGACTTTGGTCGAGCGCCACCCTGATGTGACATCGAACGATGACTACCTGGCTTGGTATCGTCAGGCGTATGCGAGCATTCTTGGGACCATGGAGGAGGAGATCCCGAACCCTTACGTGAGTATATTTGCCGTTCCTTCCTTTTCATTTTCTTTCCTCTCTTAAGTGTTTTTTTTATATATATATATATATTTATTTTGTAGTTTGAAATGAACAAGCTGGAAAAGAAGCTAGAAATAGCCAACCAACATCTCAAGGAGAGGACCGATCAGATGGAACGCTTGAGGATCCAGAGGCGTAGCTTGCAGGATCAGGTGCGGGTCCTCGAGGTTCAGGTAGAGGCATTGGCGAGGGCGAGGGCCGATGGTGCTTCTTCCTCCTTTGCTCCTCCTCCATCCATGGCTTCCAAGCGAGCGCTTGAGTTGACGAGGGAGCTAGATGTGGCTTGGAGCGAGTTGATGGCCACGAGGATGGAGCTCAATCAGGTGAGGGAGATGGCTACATGGGCAGAGGAGGAGATGGGCCAGCTGAGGTCTGAGAGGGCATCGAGAGAGGAGGAGTTCGCCTCCTGCGCCACGAGTGAGACTCTCTCCAGGCCAGGGTGTCAGAGTTGGAGTCATCGACGGGAGTTCCCGGGGGTTTAATGGGAGATTTGATCCACTCCCTTCATGTGGGCGGGGATAGGGACCGAGATGCGCTTCGGTTGAGTGAGGAGAGGCTCTGGGCTACGGAGGTGAGGGCGCGTGAGCTTGAGGAGAGGTTGCGGGCGGTCGAGGACCGATTGAGAGGGACGTCTTCGCCAAAGGTTGGAGAGGAGAGACAGGGACATCCAGCAAGTCCACCTCTGGGAAGCTACCATGAGGGGGAAGTTGGTCGGCGGAGGAGCCATGATCGAGGCGGACCTCGACCTTCTCCCTCTCGAGTATGAGTACTCCATTTCTGCTTCCTTAGCCACCGGAGCCACCCTCAGTTGAGCTTCTCGCCCATCAGTGACTCGGAGTTGTGGGATATATGCAAGGGCCGTGTCTTCAGTCCGAGAGACTCCCATGGTTCAGAATGCTCCAAAGTCGTGGGATAATTTGAAGTTTCCTTCTTTTGTTTTGGCTTAGGTGATTGTTTCAATGGTGCAGAGCTTAAGACATTCGGATCAAGGCTTCTTTTGGTGGATCTTTTCTTCCTTTTATTTGTTTCAGTTTGAACAACACTCTTTCTAGTTTTATTTAGGTGTATTTTTTTTGTTTATGAATAATTTATGCCTTTCTTAGTTTGTTGATGGTTTATGTATGTGGACATGGATTCTTAGTTCTTGATAATAGTTACTTGGATTTAATTTGGTCAATATGTATGTGTGGTGAATGGTTTCATGTGGATTCGTGGGTGGATGGAATTGGTATATGAATGCATGGGTTGGTATATGATTTTGGTTTTTGTTGGTGTTTGATTCGTATTTATACAGGTTTTGGGATTTTGTATGCGCATGGAATGTGTATGTACAGGTTTTTGGGAGGAACTTTTTTTGATAGGTTTTGAAAGGTTGAAGAGTTGATTGACTTTGGGACTGACAAGAGCTGGTAAGGCAGCAGGTGGGGGGAGGCATGTTTAGACTAGCCGCCTAAGGTCAGGCGGCTAGTTTGTTTTAGCCGTCCATGGACTGGGGTTTTAACCTGGAAAGGGGTTGAGTCGGCATGTTGGGTGTAGCTGCCTGAAACCTGGCGGCTTGTTGTCAGTAGCCGCCACTTGCCTGGGGTAGTTTCCTGGTTTTGCTATCTGTCTGCTGCTGCTAAAGGTCCTTGTAAGTATTTTGGCCAACCTTTAGAACCTGTAAAAACATTCCTTCCATGAACCAAGTGTTAAATCTATTCGGATTGCGCCTCTGCACTGGCTTTCGAGCCCCTCTTGTTCGAATTGTCAAGGGCTACAACCCATCTAAGATAATTTAAAAGTAAAGCAAGAAAAACGGTGCGAGAAGCTGTGTCCAGCATACAAAGGAGGAAGCCTAAGCGACTCTAAGTTTGAGGATATGTGAGAATGTAAAAAATTCAGGTGTGTATAAGAGTGGGGCAATTTTCCTTCCCAAGTGTGTGTGGAAGGGTATGAAATGAAAGTAATAGGGGCACTTTTCTTTTGGTATGGGAGTCAATTGTGGTATTTTGAGAAAATTGAATGCCTAAATGTTTTGGAAAAGAAAAATACAATCTTATGCATAAGTGTGAGTGACATAAGGGAGCATTTTAATTCTTCAAAGGATCTTTCATGTGGGAGGGCAATGTTTTCAATTTCCTAAAGTAAAAGATACCGTCAAGTCCTTGAAGAGGGACCCTTGTGGTCACTTATGTCCAAACCAGGATTGCATTTGAATGGTATTGGCTCCAGGTGTCAATTTCTCAAGTTCATGGTTCTCAAATGCTTGATCATATTATTCTAAACATGTTGGAAAATCCATGAATGCACCAGGAATTAAGTCAAATAAGCCCTTTTTAGACAGGCAAGTTTTTAAGTTAACTCATCTTTGGTTGAAATTTTGCCTTTCCAAGTAGACACAATTCAATTTCAACTCCACTGCAAAAATAAAAGGGTGGGGGGTGAATGGGGGAAGAGTAATATCTCCCTTGGGGCAATATTTAGAATTGTCCCAGTCTGGCATATGTCTTACTTTCTAGGTCCCTCTGGCTTTCTCCTTTTTACCATTTCTTTATTTGGGTGGAGAGTACAGCTCACCGGGCGTATACCCATGTTTTGGGTGGAGAGTACAATCCATTTGTTTTGTATGTGTACTAGTATAGCCTTTTGTTCAGTATATACTATGCGTAAATGCATTTGCGCCTGCTAAAATAGAGAGTGTAACCCGTTGTTTGGGTGTTGCTTTGATTTTTTGGCCTCTCATTGCCTTTCTTTTTTTTCTTTTGAAGGGGGGGGGGGGGCGCTTTTCTGTTTTTCACCCCTGTTTTTTTTTGCTTCCCCTCTAGAAGTGTTTACATAGTGCCAGAGCCAGTTTTGGGACATATGCCAGGTCCAGGATAATCCCTCATTTTATCTTTGGGATTGATACGAATAAGAGAGAGAATAAAGGGGAGATGCCTTGGGTTTAAAAATTGTCCCAGTCTACAGGGTAGGCAATTTTTCCTTTTATCAGATAAACCGATTCTTAAGTCATACTGGTGTGATGGAGGTGGCATGAGTGGTGAATATATGAGCTCAAGTAAAATACAAGTCATCTTTGAGAGTCTTATAATTCTATCATCAGATGCTAAACACTGGAAATTGATGGAAGGAACAATAATATTTCTCAAGTATTGAGAGTTTTATGCATAGAATTTCTTTAGATAAAGTGCATTCCACAAACCTGAGACTTCGACTCCTTCAGCATCCACCAAGCGGTAGGCATTCCAGGAGTAGGCATGGGTGATCACATAGGGTCCCTCCCATGTGGGTTGTAGCTTGCCTTTGGGGTGGGGCTGTCTTGATGGCATGATTTGCTTAAGTACTAGCTCCCCAATTTTAAATTTTCTCTCTATTACTTTCTTTTCAAATGCCCTTGCTACCCTCCTCTAGTAGACCTGGGCATGGTCCGCAGCTCTTAACCTCTTTTCGTCTATTTTTTTGTGATTCTTTTCTCCTTCTTTTTTTGTTTTAAGAAAGTATGTAAACAAATATGTACATGGATTTGAAAGCATAAGCTGATAAACAAATGTTTTGGATTTTTTTTGTTTTTAGGAAAGCATGGAAACAAATATATACAGGAGTGAGGAATGAAAGCTGTTTAGCATATTTTTTTGGATTTTTGTTTTGGAAAGCATGGAAACAAATATATATACAGGAGTTTGAAATGAAGGCTGTCTAGCATATTTTTTTTGGATTTTTGTTTTGGAAAGCATGGAAACAAATATATACAGGAGTGAGGAATGAAGGCTCACTTGGGTGGATCAGTCCCGGGCTTGTGATTTGAACCACTTCTTCGAGTCAACTCACCTTTATGGGTCGACTCATTTCTGGTGGAGGTTTTGCGGGTTCAGTTCCTTCTTCTTCTCTTGCCCTCTTGGTTTTTCGCCCCTGTCCGAGCATATCTTCGGGCGAGTAATTCTTCATTATGTACGAGTACATCTCCCATTTGATGTACATGGCACAAATGGTCGAATTGAGGACTCGTGTTCCGTTGAAGCGTGCCTCTCCCTAGACAGATACCACTTCTCTGTGATATGGGAAGCGGAGGCATTGGTGCTGGGTAGATGAGACTGTTATGCCTGTATCATTTGGAGCCATTTCGGTTAAGCCTTGGTCACTTCTGGGTCATTCAGGGCCTTTTTAATTTTTCGATCGGAGCCGCTAAAATTTTGGCTTTTAGCCACCTGCGGGAGTTAGAGTACTCTGATTGAAAATCTGACTGCATATTATGGGTCCTGGTACCGTTTAGTACTACCCATAAAAATTTCATCGAATTCTGGTAACGTTTTGAAAAATATGCAGTTCCAAATCGCATCCGGGTTTGGCCGTTACTGGGTTTCGGTGGGCGAGATATTTTCGAGTGTGTGGTGCTTCTCCGCACGCTTCCCAATAAAGCAAAAATAAGTGGTTGAGTGAGGGTGAGCCTAACCCTAACCTCACCACCCCCTTATGGTCACCCCAAAACACTATTTGGGCATGGAAATGACCATTTTACCCTCTCTCTCTCTCCCCCTCTCTCCCAACTCGTGGATCTCTCTTTCTCTCCCTCTCTTGGTCTCTTTTTCCTCTCTTTGTGTGTGGAGGAGGAGGAAGAAGCAAAGGAAGGAGAAGGTGAAGAAGGAAGAGCAAGGTTTGTGTTGTTGTTGTTGTTGTTGATCCCCCTCTCTCTAGCTCCCTTTTCATGTTTTTTTCCCTCCCTGATTTGGAGCCAAAGAAGGCTGAGGAGGGCTGAGGAGGTGGTGGTAGTGGTGGTGGTGGTTGAGGTGGTCGCAGGTGCATCGAGGGCCCCTTTCATTCCCCCTCCCAAGGTGAGCTCTTCCCCATCTTTTCTTGGTTTTCGTGGCTTACGGGGTTGTAGGGAAGTCATGCATGTTAGGTAATTGGTTTAGGGTGAGTGAGAAGTGTGGGGGAGGGGTTAAAAGGGGTTAAAAGAGGGTTGGGGAGTGCTGGGCGCGCGCAGGGGCCTGTCTGCGCGCGTGCGCGCGCAGGCGCGCGCGCAGAGGAGCGCTGGTAGGCGGAGGCGGGCGCGTGCGCGCGAAGCGAGCGCTTGAGTGCGCGCGGGGCAGTTTTTCTGGGCGGGTCTGGGCGCGCGGCTGGGTGCCAATGCACGCGCGCGCGTGCGTGCGCGTGCGTGCGCGTGCTGGGGCATGCGCGGGGCTGCCCAGGGTCTCGGGTAGGTGCTGGGGCACTCGGGCATGCGTGCGTACGCGCGTGCTCGCATGCGTGTGAGCCCGTATGCGTGGATGTCTAAGTCTTAGGCATTTTTAGTAATTTCTAAGTGTTATAATGTGTTTTTACTCACCAAATGTGATGCCCTTACCTTCCAGATCTCGTCAGATGGGATGCGCGAGGTCCCGGGTTGCAGTGAGTGGTTCGATCCAATCCCCCCCCTCGGGATGCGCTCGACGCGTGTAGTCGCGCGTCGCGCATCGATGGGGCCCCCTAGCTATACTACTTGTGTAGATAAGTAGTATGGCCATGCTTAAGCTATAATATGTAGATATCTCGCATGCTAGGCTTATATACATGTATTGTATCCATGTATGAATGATTGTGTTGCATGCGCCCCTCTAGCATGGGCATGTATTTTTGAAATGTGTATGGATGTATAGAATATGGCATGCCTTAGGTAGTATTGTCACGCCCCAGGGCGGCCGTCCCCGAGACGTGGCAATAATAAAATATCAGCTGTCACGCCCCAGGGCGACCGTCCCCGAGACGTGGCAATAATAAAATATCAGCTATCAATACCTGAGGTCAATAAAGACTCCAACAACAATACACAAGGCGGCAAAGCAAGATAATGATAACTGACTGAAAAGCGGAAGCATAATATATAAACAATGTCTGTAAATCAAAAACATTATTACAGACTCGAATACACAATCATTGTCCTGTGAGAGCCAAGTCTAGACCAAAGAAAATACAACCTATGCCACATGCACGATTTACAATACATACAATGACTCTAGGAATGCTGACAGCCTCGCACACGCCACCCGCAGGAAGAACGCTCCACGCCCATAAGACCACGCCACAGGAAAGCTCCAGCTCCACGCCCAACACTGCCTCTGAAAAGAAATAGTATGCGAGGGGTGAGCTACAAGCTCAGTGAGTGGCTGGAAACCAATCACCATACAACAGCTCAATACTCAACCAATTTCCTCACAAGGAAAACATGGGTGGAAACACATGGATAACAGGGTCACGCGGTAGCGCGACCAACCCCGCCCTTACCCTCACTCCCGGAGGGAGACTCTTGGGACTTTTGGGGAGAGACCATACCGTCGGTCGAAGAGACCCGGATTTACTGGTCTACACAACACTACTGGATCATCTACATCTAGATAACTGCCCAACGATGTCCTTGAACATCGATTACGAGACCGGACCCAACAACTATGAGAACGGTCGAACAATGAATGGGTCACGCGGCGATGTGTCTTCGCCTCATCCTCACCCTCACCAATACCATTCGTTAACCCTCTCCCGGGTAGCCTCTACCTGGTATACTCCCACGATCAGTACGCTCCCAAATGCATCGGTGGTACCTACGGATGGGAGCCCTCTGTCAGGACAGCTACAACCCGGCCTCTTCAACTCACCACTCTACACCCTTGGTCCACCAGTAGCTTCTCCCTCACTCCGTAGCCTCTACCTGGTATACTCCCACGATCAGAACCGTCCGACGCATCGGAGGTACCTACAGATGGGAGCCCTCTGTCAGGACAGCTTTCCAACGCCGGGGAGTCCCTACTCGGATCCAACGAAGGGGAGAACGATCCCATGTTCACAAAGCGAACCCAATGAAAAACAACTACTCTCGAAAATCACTTATCGAGATATCACAACACAAGCATAACAACAATCTATGCAACACACTCATATTAACCTTAAAATAATTAAAGTCCCTAAATGGGAGTAACTGTATAAGCTAGTGGGTCGTAACATCGCCGACCCACCTCACCCTCACCCTCACCCTTTAGGGTGACATGGGCCTTTTGGGACAGACTAGGCTGCTCTCCACCCTTGGTCCACCGGTAGCCTCTCCCACACTCCGTAGCCTCTACCTGGTATACTCCCACGATCAGCACTGTCCGACGCATCGGAGGTACCTACAGATGGGAGCCCTCTGTCAGGACAGCTTTCCAACGCCGGGGAGTCCCTACTCGGATCCAACGAATGGGAGAAAACAGCCTACTCACAGTATATGATCCTCTTGGATCCGTCGACAACGCTTTCTAACACTACTGTCATGAATTCTCAATAATTTCTGCAGGGCGCATAACTAAGATGTGGGGAAACATATATTATAACAACAAGGTTATAATATTCTCTAAGGCATGCTTATAACAATATATTCTCATTTTGATTTAATTAAATAAGACTAAATGGGAAATATGCATAGATCAAGGCTTGGTTATATCATAGCAAACATGCACTAACATGGTATCTACATATTATAGCTAGGGGGCCCCATCGATGCGCGACGCTCGTCTACGAGCGTCGAGCGCATCCATAGAGAGGGGGGGGGGGGATTGGAATCGAACCACTCACTTTACAACTCGGGACCTCGCGCATCCCATCCGACGAGATCTGCAAGGTAGGGGCATCCAATTTGGTGAGTAACAACACAATTTACACATAGAAATCATTAGAAATACCAAATACTCGGACAAGCATGCATACGGACTCGCACGTACGCACGCGAGTCCGAGTGCCCCGACACCTACCCGAACCCCCGGGCAGCCACACGCATGGCCCCCCGCACGCGCACGCACGCATACTCACGCACGCACGCGCCCCAGCACCCTTGGTGCACTGTCGCGCACCTGCCCGCGCGCCCAGACGCACTGCCGCTCGCACGCGCAAGCTAGCGCATGCCTGCGCGTCCAGCCCGCGCGCCCTCGCGCGCACTGCGCGCCAGTGCAGAACCCCGCGCATGCCCCCAGCACGCGCACTGGCCCCCAGCCCCTCGCCCAGGCGCATGCCCAGGCGCACTGCCCCACGCGCGCACGCTCGCGTGCGCCCACGCGCACTCGCGCGCACGCCTCGCGCGCACCCCCTCTTGCGTCAGTGCCCGCGCGCACCCGTGTGCCCACTCCGCGCGCACCCGCGCACTGGTGCGCACTTGCCCGCGCGCGTTTGCTTGCCCGCCTGCGCCTGCCAGCGCCCTTCTGCGCGCGCGCCTGCACGCGCACGCGCGCAGACAACTCCCAACGTGCGCCCAGCCAACCCTATCCTTCTTTTAACCCTCCTCAACCCCTCACACACACCCTACCTCCTATGCAAAGCATGCATGACCTCCCCAACCATCCCAACAACCCTAAAAATCAAAAAGAAGGGGAAGAGGACTTACCGAAAGAGGGAAACGGAAAGGGGGAGATGCGGGGCTCTCGACGCGCCCACGGCCACCTCAACCACCACCACTACCACCACCACCTCTTCAGCCTCCTCAGCCCTCCTTTGGCTGCAAATCAGGGGGGGGGAAAGATCATGCAAGGGAACTTGAGAGAGAGGAGATCAACAACAACAACAACACTTACTCAACCCTAGACTTCCACTTGCACCTTCTCCTTCTCTTCTCCAGCTCCACTCCTAACACTGCCCCTGAAAAGAAACAATATGCGAGGGGTGAGCTACAAGCTCAGTGAGTGGTTGGAAACCAATCACCATACAACAGTTCAATACATAAGCACTTTCCTTTCAAGGAAAACATGGGTGGAAACCCATAGATAACAGGGTCACGCGGCAACGCGACCAACCTCACCCTCACCCTCACTCCCGGAGGGAGACTCTTGGGACTTTTAGGGAGAGACCATACCGTTGGTCGAGGAGACTCGGAATTACTGGTCCACACAACACTACTAGATCATCTACATCGAGTTAACCGCCCAACGATGTCTTTCAACATCGATACACAATCGGACCCAACAACTATGGGAACGGACGAACAACGAATGGGTCACGCGGCGATGTGTCTTCACCTCATCCTCACCCTCACCCCTGGAGGTGACATAGGACTTTTGGAAGAGACTTAGACTGCTCTACACCCTTGGTCCACCGGTAGCCCTTTCCCCCGCGTAGCCTCTACCTCTTATACTATCACGATCAGTACGCTTCCGAACGCGTCGGTGGTACCTACGGATGGGAGCCCTCTATCAGGACAGCTGTAATCGCCAAGGAGTCCCTACATCGGATCCAACGAAGGGGAGAACGATCCCACGCTCGCAATATCATTCGTTAACCCTCTCCCGGGTAGCCTCTACCTGGTATACGCCCACGATCAGTACGCTCTCGAATGCATCGGTGGTACCTACGGATGGGAGCCCTCTGTCAGGACAGCTACAACCCGGGCTCCCTCAACACGGACGACATTGGGAGTAAACATTCCATGTTCGCAAAGCAAACCCAATGGAAAACAACTACTCTCGATAATCACTTATCGAGATATAATATACTACTGTGCTCCCACACCGTTGTGTCGCTCAGACACAAAGGGGGTGACACGCCCCAACTACCGGCTTAACAAACCGTTCAGATAATGAATCCTCTTGAATTCCGAACGAGGGCATCGCTCGGATGCACGAGCGATTTCATCGCTAGCGCTCTAACTAATAAGGTACAACTCGACAGCGGGTCATACCCACGCCTATTCCAACTAGGCCTATCCGTTTTAACATGCGCATATATTTTAGAGGAGAATTTAATCATAGTTATGTGCATGAACCATATGCACAATCACATATCAATTAATCATAGGAATACTCCATAATCATCGATTACATCATAATAAATCATACAACATGCATACATGGTCATTAGAAATACCAAAGACTTAGACATGCATGCATACGGGCTCGCATGCATGCGAGCACGCGAGTACGCACGCATGTCCGTGTGCCCCAGCACCTACCCGAGACCCTGGGAAGCCCCGCGCATACCCCAGCACGAGCACTGGCCCCCAAACCCGCGCCCAGACGCACGCCCAGGCGCACTGCCCCCGCGCGCACTCCCCGCGCGCACCCTTGCTCGCGCCAGCACCCGCGCGCCCACTCCGCGCGCACCCGCGCACTCGCGAGCACCCACGCGTGCAGACAACCCCAAACGCGCGCCCAGCCAACCCTTACCCCTTTTTAACCCTCCCCAACCCCTCACACACACTCTAACTCATCTACCTAGCATGCATGACCTCCCCAACCATCCCAATAGCCCTAAAAATAAAAAAGAAGGGGAAGAGGACTTACCAAAAGAGGGAAAGGGAAAGGGGGAGATGCGGGGCTCTCGACGCGCCCACGGCCACCTCAACCACCACCACCACCTCTTCAGCCTCCTCAGCCTCCTTCTTGGCTGAAAATCAGGGGGGGGGGAAGTTCATGAAAAGGTGCTTGAGAGAGAGAAGATCAACAACAACAACTACACCTACACAAACCTAGACTTGCACTTGCACCTTCTCCTTCTCTTCTCTTTGTGACATTAACACAAACACTTGGGGGGGGTGAAAAGAGAGAAGAGAGAGCCAAAAATCCCACGTGGGGAGTGGGAGGGAGAGAGAGAGAGAGAGAGAGATATTTTGCCCAAATAAATATCTAAAGGAGGGATAGAAATGACCAATTCATCCCTGACTAGAAATTCTGTACAAGCTTCACTATAACAGCCATAACTTCCTCAATCTAGCTCCGAATTGCACAATTCAAAATCCGTTGGAAAGCCAAGAAGATTATCTACAACTTTCATGTTTATGCCAAGATCAAATAATCTCTCCAGCTATTCCGAAATATGAGCTAAACATAGAACAGGGCTGCTGCCAGAATTTTTCATCCCCGAGGTATTCTTGGTAAAATACCCATAACTCTTTCTACATGAATCCAGTTGACCTAATTCTACTTTTGTGCGAAAGCTAACTCAAAACTGAGCATCTCATAATAAAATCATATTTAAACCTCTTCATCTTGGATTTTAACAAAATCAAATCCAAATACCAAATCGGAAATGCATAACTTCTAGCAGAAAAAATTATGTAACCAAATTTTAAATCAGAGCGCTCCAAATGACACAGGCATAACATTCTTCCCCCCTTAGGAAATTTAGTCCTCGAAATTTAAGGAAACCCAAAGGGAAGACCGAATATAGCAAGTATCACGCATAGACCTTTTGCTCCCAAGTGGTCTTCGCACCGGACTGGCGCTACCAACACACTATAATCAAAGGAACGGTCTTAGCGTGGAGCCTCTTCTCATGTTGTCCTTGACCTCGATTCACTGCTCCACGAACGACAAATCCACCTCGAGGATGAGGCGGTCGAACAGAATGACATGAGTAGGATCGTGGACATAACGCCTCGGCCATTGGACAAGGACGACGTCGTGGGCATGAGCCAGCTGTGGGGGAAAGGCTACATGATAAGCCACCTCCCCAATCCACTCAATGACGAGAAACAGTCCCATTAAAGAGCCAACTCAACTTGCCCCGAACGTCGAAACATAGGATGCCCTTAAACTGGGACACCTTCACAAAACATGGTCGCCAAACCCAAAGGTAAGCTCCTGGCGACGATGATCTGCGTAGCCCTTCTGTCGGTTCTGGGAGGTGCAGATGCACACACGAACCAACCTGGCCACCGCAAGGTCAAACAACTAACTTGTGGCCCCTCCAACTGGCGCTCCTCAACCGTCCCAACACAAGGGAGGTATAAAACTGTGCATGTAGAGTGCCTTTCACATATCCATCGGGATGCTCGAATGACAGTCGTCTTGCAGGCATACCCCAACAAATGGGTGGTGCCTCACCCAACTGCCCTCATCATCGAGCACGCAAGCACTTAGCATGTCCTCCAAGGTCTGAATCGTCCTCTTTGTCTGGCTGTCCATCGGTGATGAAACGCTATACTTAAATGGAGGCTTGCGCCAAAGCCTGCCAAGGCTACGCCACAACCTCAAAGTAACCCTCGCGTCTCAACCGAAAATAGCGCCGACTGGAGTGCCATGAAGACGAACAATCGCGAAGGTGAAAACCCACGTCAAGGCGTTCAGAGACTCAATCAGTCGGATTAGGGAGGGAAGCGCGGACTTAGTCAGTCGGTCAATGATCACCTAGACGGCGTCGTGACCCGAACGTGACATTAGCGAGTCCGCAACAATCCCCGATAACCCACTCCCACGTCCGCTGAGGAATCTCCATGGACTGACACTTTCCAACGCGATGATGATGATTCTCGAACTTTGCCTGAGGGCATGCCAACCTGGGGAAACAAGGTCACCCACATCACCTTTTCATCACACCACAGCAATCTCAATGAAGACTACCCCAAAGTAGTCCACGAAAGCCCAATAAACTTTTGAGATCCACGAAGGCATCCGGCGCATTCGTCAACCCCGACAGCAGTACTTAAAACTCGTAGTGCCTGAACGGTCATGAAAGGCCATCTACGGGATGTCTAACTCCCGGATCTCCGACTTGTGGTACCCTTGTGCGAAGATCGATCTAATAGCAGACAACCGCTCCCAGAGCTGGTCAAATAGATCATCAATTCGCGGCAAAGGTAATTGATCTTCAACCTCCACAGGGAGATCAAAACAACACCACGAACAATTAAGTCCAGATTCTGCTCCTCTAGCATGGCTGGCGCTCATGATGACACTTACACGCTTGGTAAGCCGCTCAACCGCACTTAATCCACAAGACACGCAATAAGGGGTCGTCGAACCTCGACAATGCCTATGCGACGTCATCTATCTGATAAGGCGGTTGAGTCTCATCACGAACGTTAGCATCGCGTCTCCTCATTTGCGACCAAGGTGGGGCAAAACGCGACAGTATCCACAACCGTGCTTCACATGCCGCCATAGGTAGGTCGCTCAACTATAATCATTGGAACTCCAGCATCCTGCACTCCATGGGCAGATTCATCACTGGGAGTCCACGCTCTCGACATCATCTAGTAGCACTATCCCGATGTGGCCTCTACCTGGTAGCCTCCCAAGCCTACTATCTCTGCCATATGGGCGCACCAACAAGCATAGTATCTGGGAGCACCTCATAGGGCTCTGGCCTCAACCGGGCAGCTACAACGCACAATGATATATCGAAGCGACTCCAGATGCCACTATGAAACCCAATCCACCAAGCTGCAATAGGATGCACCCAATCCCGATCGTATGCATCACCACTCGCTACAGCACCTTCCAAGTGAGAGGAAAAATCCATCATCAATTTGATGCTTCAAAGGTATTCCTTGACTGGGAAAAGAAACCTTGGGAGGGCACCATGAGGTCCCGATATAGGATATCCCGACAACCAAACAAGGAACACGGAGTACCCTAGCCCGGGTCTCAACGCTGACCCTGCAAGGCCCCTTAATCCTGAGTAGGAAGGCTGGAAGAAGACATCATCCCTTAATGAGCAATGCGCCACATCCTCAACACTTGAAACTGGAGCTGCACGCGAACTCCATGGTTACCAGCGATACCGATGCACGGGAAAGAAGCTCCATTATCGAGACGCAATCCATACCTTAGAAATTGTGACCAATTCATCACTATCATACTACTAGGCTAGAAACTCCTACCCAAACCTTAATCCCACAACAAGAGATCCAACAACTGACCCTGTTCAGTCGACCCAGTCGACAACTTAAGGGTGGGTCCAGGGGGTCACGTCCATGTCAACGGATGCGAGGAGGCATGTCAGCAACCTAAGATAACTTCTAAAACAAGAGTACTCGGATGACAATCCTACGACTCATCATCTATACGACTAGACTTAGGCTCTGACAAGACCAGGCTCTGATACCAACTTTTGTCACGCCCCAGGGCGGCCGTCCCCGAGACGTGGCAATAATAAAGTATCAGCTATCAATACCTGAGGTCAATAAAGACTCCAACAACAACACACAAGGTGGCAAAGCAAGGATAATGATAACTGACTGAAAAGCGGAAGCATAATATATAACAATGTCTGTAAATCAAAAACATTATTACAGACTCGAATACACAATCACTGTCCTGTGAGAGCCAAGTCTAGACCAAAGAAAATACAACCTGTGCCACATGCACGATTTACAATACAATGACTCTAGGACTGCTGACAGCCTCGCACTCGCCACCCACCGGAAGAACGCTCCACGCCCATAAGATCACGCCACAGGAAAGCTCCAGCTCCACGCCCAACATTGCCCCTGAAAAGAAACAGTATGCGAGGGGTGAGCTACAAGCTCAGTGAGTGGTTGGAAACCAATCACCATACAACAGTTCAATACATAAGCACTTTCCTTTCAAGGAAAACATGGGTGGAAACCCATGGATAACAGGGTCACGCGGCAGCGCGACCAACCTCACCCTCACCCTCACTCCCAGAGGGAGACTCTTGGGACTTTTAGGGAGAGACCATACCGTTGGTCGAGGAGACCCGGGATTACTGGTCCACACAACACTACTAGATCGTGCATGTGGCACAGGTTGTATTTTCTTTGGTCTAGACTTGGCTCTCACAGGACAATGATTGTGTATTCGAGTCTGTAATAATGTTTTTGGTTTACAGACATTGTTTATATATTATGCTTCCGCTTTTCAGTCAGTTATCATTATCCTTGCTTTGCCACCTTGTGTATTGTTGTTGGAGTCTTTATTGACCTCAGGTATTGATAGCTGATATTTTATTATTGCCACGTCTTGGGGACGGCCGCCCTGGGGCGTGACAAAAGTTGGTATCAGAGCCTGGTCCTGTCAGAGCCTAAGTCTAGTCGTATAGATGATGAGTCATAGGATTGTCATCCGAGTACTCTTGTTTTAGAAGTTATCTTAGGTTGCTGACATGCCTCCTCGCATCCGTTGACGTGGACGTGACCCCCCTAGACCCACCCTTAAGTTGTCGACTGGGTCGACTGAATAGGGTCAGTTGTTGGATCCCTTGTGGTGGGATTAAGGCTTGGGTAGGAGATTCCAACCAGTAGTATGATAGTGATGAATTGGTCGCAATTTCTAAGGTATGGATTGCGTCTCGATAATGGAGCTTCTTTCCCATGCATCGGTATTGCTGGTAACCATGGAGTTCGCGTGCAGCGCCAGTTTCAAGTGTTGAGGATGTGGCGTATTGCTCATTAAGGGGTGATGTCTTCTTCTAGCCTTCCTACTCAGGATTAAGGGGCCTTGCAGGGATATCCTATATCGGGCCCTCATAGTGCCCTGCCAAGGTTCTTTTCCCAGTCAAGGAATACCTTTGAAGCATCAAATTGAAGATGGATTTTTCCTCTCACTTGAAAGGTGCTGTAGCGAGTGGTGATGCGTACGATCGGGATTGGGTACATCCTATTGCAGCTTGGTGGGCGATTGCTTGTGGACTGGGTTCCATAGTGGCATCTGGAGTCGCTTCGATATATCATTGTGCGTTGTAGCTGCCTGGTTGAGGCCAGAGCCCTGCGAGATGCTCCAAGATACTATGCTTGTTGGTGCGCCCATATGGCAGAGATAGTAGGCTTGGGAGGCTACCAGGTAGAGGCCACACCGGGAGAGTGCTACTGGATGATGTCGAGAGCGTGGACTCACTATGATGAATCTGCCCATTGAGTGCATGATGCTAGAGTTCCAATGGCTATAGTTGAGCGACCTATCTCTGGCGGCATGTGAAGCACAGTTGTGGATACTGTCGCGTTTTGCCCCACATTGGTCGCAAATAAGGAGACGCGATGCTAACGTTCGTGATGGGACTCAACCGCCTTATCAGATAGATGATGTCGCATAGGCATTGTCGAGGTTCGACGACCCCCCTTTATTGCGTGTCTTGTGGATTAAGTGCGGTTGAGCGGCTTACCAAGCGTGTAAGTGTCATCATGAGCGCCAGCCATGCTCGAGGAGCAGAATCTGGATTTAATTGTTCGAGGTATTGTTTGATCTTCCCGTGAGGATTGAAGATCAGGTACCCCCCCCTTGTTGTGAATTGATGATCTATTTGACCAGCTCTGGGAGCGAGTGTCTTCTGTTAGATCGATCTTTGCACAAGGGTACCACAAGTTGGAGATCCGGGAGTTGGACATCCCGTAGATGGCCTTTCGTGACCGTTTCAGGCACTACGAGTTTTAAGTACTGCTGTCGGGGTTGACGAATGCGCCGGATGCCTTCGTGGATCTCAAAAGTTTTATTGGGCTTCCGTGGACTACTTTGGGGTAGTCTTCATTGAGATTGCTAGTGGTGCGATGAAAAGGCGATATGGGTGACCTTGTTTCCCCAGGTTGGCATGCCCTCAGGCAAAGTTCGAGAATCATCATCGCGTTGGAAAGCGTCAGTCCATGGAGATTCCTCAGTGGACGTGGGAGTGGGTTATCAGGGATTGTTGCGGACTCGCTAATGTCACGTTCGGGTCACGACGCCGTCTAGGTGATCAATGACCGACTGACTAAGTCCGCGCTTCCCTCCCTACTTCGACTGATTGAATCTCTGGACGCCTTGACGTGGGTTTTCACCTTCACGATTGTTCATCTTCATGGCACTCCAGTCGGCGCTATTTTGGTTGAGATGCGAGGGTTACTTTGAGGTTGTGGCGCAGCCTTGGCAGGCTTTGGCGCGAGCCTCCATTTAAGTATAGCGTTTCATCGCCGATGGACAGCTAGACAAAGAGGACGATTCAGACCTTGGAGGACATGCTAAGTGCCTGCGTGCTCAATGATGAGGGCAGTTGGGGGAGGCACCACCCATTTGTTGGGGTATGCCTGCAAGACGGCTGCCATTCGAGCATCCAGATGGATCTGTGAAAGGCACTCTACAGGCGCAGTTTTATACCTCCCTTGTGTTGGGACGGTTGAGGAGCGCCAGTTGGAGGGGCCACAAGTTAGTTATTTGACCTTGCAGTGGCCAGGTTGGTTCGTGTGTGCATCTGCACCTCCCAGAACCGACAGAAGGGCTACGCAGGTCATCGTCGTCAGGAGCTTACCTTTGGGTTTGGCGACCATGTTTTGTGAAGGTGTCCCAGTTTAAGGGCATCCTCTGTTTCGACGTTCGGGGCAAGCTGAGTTGGCTCTTCAATGGGACTGTTTCTCGTCATTGAGTGGATTGGGGAGGTGGCTTGTCATGTAGCCTTTTCCCCACAGCTGGCTCATGCCCACGACGTCGTCCTTGTCTCATGGCCGAGGCGTTATGTCCAAGATCCTGCTCATGTCACTCCGTTCGACCGTCTCATTCTCGAGCTGGATTTGTCGTTCGTGGAGCAATGGATCGAGGTCGGAGACCAGCATGAGAAGAGGCTCCACGCTAAGACCGTTCCCTTGATTGCAGTGTGTCGGTAGCGCCAGTCTGGTGCATAGACCACTTGGGAACAAAAGGTCTATGCATGATACTTGCTATATTCGGTCTTCCCTTTGGGTTTCCTTAAATTTTGAGGACTAAATTTCCTAAGGGGGAGAATGTTATGCCTGTATCATTTGGAGCCATTTCGGTTAAGCCTTTCTCACTTCTGGGTCATTCAGGGCCTTTTTAATTTTTCGATCGGAGCCGCTAAAATTTTGGCTTTTAGCCACCTGCGGGAGTTAGAGTACTCTGATTGGAAATCTGACTGCATATTATGGGTCCTGGTACCGTTTAGTACTACCCATAAAAATTTCATCGAATTCCGGTAACGTTTTGAAAAATATGCAGTTCCGAATCGCATCCGGGTTTGGCCGTTATTGGGTTTCGGTGGGCGAGATATTTTCGAGTGTGTGGTGCTTCTCCGCACGCTTCCCAATAAAGCAAAAATAAGTGGTTGAGGGTGAGTACAACCCTAACCTCACCACCCCCTTATGGTCACCCCAAAACACTATTTGGGCATGGAAATGACCATTTTGCCCTCTCTCTCTCTCCCCCTCTCTCCCAACTCGTGGATCTCTCTTTCTCTCCCTCTCTTGGTCTCTTTTTCCTCTCTTTGTGTGTGGAGAAGGAGGAGGAAGAAGCAAAGGAAGGAGAAGGTGAAGGAGGAAGAGCAAGGTTTGTGTTTGTGTTGTTGTTGTTGTTGATCCCCCTCTCTCTAGCTCCCTTTTCATGTCTTCCCCCCCTGATTTGCAGCCAAAGAAGGCTGAGGAGGGCTGAGGAGGTGGTGGTAGTGGTGGTGGTGGTTGAGGTGGTCGCGGGTGCATCGAGGGCCCCCGAATCTCCCCCTTTCATTCCCCCTCCCAAGGTGAGCTCTTCCCCTTCTTTTCTTGGTTTTCATGGCTTAGGGGGTTGTAGGGAAGTCATGCATGTTAGGTAATTGGTTTAGGGTGAGTGAGAAGTGTGGGGGAGGGGTTAAAAGGGGTTAAAAGAGGGTTGGGGAGTGCTGGGCGCGCGCAGAGGAGCGCTGGCAGGCGCAGGCGGGCGCGCAGGTGCGCGTGGGCGCTGGCAGCGCGCGCAGTGCGCGCAAGGCATGCGTGTTATATATGTGTCACTTTTAACCTTCTGGTAACCGTTGGGACATTTTGGCAGTTTTTTGGTTTTTTTTGTTTTTCGATCGGAACCGCTAAAATTTTGAGCTTTAGCTATCACCCTGAGTTTGAGGGCTCTGATTGAAAATCTAACTGCATATTATGTGTCCTGGTGCCATTCCAAGCCACTCACGAAAATTTCATCGAATTCCGGTAACGTTTCAGAATTTCATAGTTCCGAAGCGTATCCGGGTTTTGACCGAGCGAGAAGTCATTGGGAGACTTGACTTGGTCAAAGTGGGCCCATGACTTGGTCAAATGAGTTTGGCTTTTTGTGTGGTTGGGTTGACTAGGGTCAAACCTAGCTTAAACCTAATTAAACCTAGCCTAATCCTAGTTTAACCTAATCTAAGTGGGGTTGACATATAAGTGAATCTAAAAATATCTCCCCCCACTATTCATCATCTTCTCCACCAAGATTTCTCTCTCCTCCTCTCTTTAAATCCTTGTTTTGACCTAGCTAAGGTGGTTGAAACAAAAAACCCTAAGAAGAGAAAAGATAGGTGAGCTCCCGATCTACCTTTCGGTGGTCTCGGATTCGAGTTCCCACATGCGTGACCCCTTCTCATGCCCTCTTTTCTCCTCTGATTTCAACTATTTTTAGGGCTGAAGGAGACCTTGGTGGTGGTGGCCTTGGAGGAGGTGTTTCGGTGCGCGAAGAGCAACCGATCTTCCCTTCCTTCCTTTCCTTCCTTGGGTGAGGTTTCCTTTCTTTCTTTCTTGTTTAGATGATTGTTAGGAGGGTGTTTTTGAGTAGGGGTGGCTGTGGGTGGTGGTGGGTGGCCGTTGGTGGCGGTCGGTGGCGGTTGGTGGCCATGGGTGGCCGTCGGGGAGGTGGTAGGGCTGTCCCGGGTTGGCTGGCAGGCAGGCAGGGCAGCGCAGGCAGGCGCAGGGCTGGGCGTTGTCGGGCATGCTGGCAGGCAGCGCGGGCGTGCGCGTGGGCGTGCGCGCGGGTGGAGCTGGAGTGTGCGGGTGCTGCGTGCTGGGCGCCGTACGAGGGCGTGCGCGCGGAGCGCTGCGCAGAGGCGCAGGGCGTGCTGTGCGCGCGCGGTGGGGCGAGCTGGTGGTGCGCGGGGTGCGCGCGGGATGCTGCGATGGGGCGCTGGGCGTGCGGGTGTGCGCGCGGGTTGCTGCGCTGGGGCGCAGTGAGCGCGCGGTGCACCGGGGGGCTCGGCAGGGTGTCGGCGTGCGGGCTGGGCTCGGCAGTGCGCTGGGCGCGGGCCGGGGCTCGGCTGTGCGCCCGGGGCGGGTGGCCGTGCGTACGGCTGCCCGGGGGTTCGGGAGTGAGTCGGGGTGCTCGGGCTCGCGTGCGTACGGGCCGTATGTACGTTTGCCCGAGTGTTGTGTATTTTTAGAGTATTTTTGGTACATTTGTGTATTTTACTCACCGAATTGATTACCCTGTCTTGCAGATCTTGACGGACGGTCGCGCGACGACCCGTTTTTTTTGGTGAGTGGGACAATCCAACCCAGTAGGGAGGCGCTATATGCACTTGGGCGTATACCGTCCTCCCCTGGGGCACCATGGTTAATATTAACTTGTGTAACATGTAATCCATGCAAGCATGATTAATATGTAGTATGCATGCTACCCTAGACCGTGTATGTTAGGGACTTGCACCCTTAGGATATGTGTAAGAGCCATGCATCCTGTCCCCTGTTCTCATGCTAGGAAGCCTCGACTATGCATGTGTCCTACTAGTTTAATTTATTAAATTAAATGCTAGCATATGATTATTAGCATGTCTTAGATAATATTATAGGGAGGGGCCTTGCGAGGTCAACATTGAGACCCGGGCTAGGGTACTCCGTGTTCCTTGTTTGGTTGTCGGGATGTCCTATATCGGGACCTCATGCTGCCCTCCCAAGGTTTCTTTTCCCAATAATATTATAACCTTGTTATTGTAATATATGTTCCCCGCATCTTGGTTATGCGCCCTGGAGGAATTCTGAAGAATTCATGACATTAGAGTTGTTGAGATGTGTTGTCGGCGGATCCGAGTGGATCATATGCGTATGGATAGGCTGTTCTGTTCCCTTCGTTGGATCCGTGTAGAGACTGCCCAGCGTTAGAAAGGCCGTCCCGTGAGAGGGCTCCCATCAGTAGGCACCTCCTGATTTGGGACGGACTGTGCTGAATGTGGGAGTGGCCAAGCGGCTACGGAGTGGAGGAGAGACTATCGGTGGACCAAGGGTGACCAACAGCCTAGTCAGTCCCAATATCCTATGTCACCATATTGAGGGGTGAGGGTGAGGGTGTGGTGGGTCGGCGATGTAGCGACCCACTGGATTTGTGTAGTCAGTCCCAATATCCTATGTCACCATATTGAGGGGTGAGGGTGAGGGTGTAGTGGGTCGGCGATGTAGCGACCCACTGGATTGTTTAGTTCCTGCCACTTTGAGGCTTGAATGATTATTGTGGTTAATATAAACTGTGATGCATGGGTTGTGCTATTCACTGAGCGTGTGGCTCACCCCTCGCATAATATTATTCTCCAGTGCTATCTGAGTCGGATCTGGAGGAGGAGCTCCCCGAGTGACTTCATCAGTAGCGGAGCAGCGCCACGTCCCGCGAGTTTTAGAGGCTATCAGCATCCCTTTTGATTGTATGTATTATATTCCGTGCTTGGGCACGCGTTTGTATTATATTTGGATGTCATTGTATATATTGGCTCTCACAGGACAGTTGATTATGTATCGAGTCTGTAATATGTCTTTGAGTTACAGATTCAGTCTTTTAGCTTCCGCTATTTGTGTATATATCATGTCAGCCTCTTTGTTGTCTGTGTTATTGTTGATGTTGTTTAGGGTATATTATTGACTCCTGTATTGACTGCTGATATCATATATACACTTGCCGCGTCTCGGGGACGGCCGCCCTGGGGCGTGACAAAAGTTGGTATCAGAGCCTGGTCCTGTCAGAGCCAATTGTCTTCTTTTTCGTAGAGATGAGTCCTAGGATTTCTATATGAGTATTCTGATCCTAGTGTCTGGTTTTCTTAGGTTGCTGATATGCCTCCTCGCAGAGGACGGCGCGGACATGGTCCCTCTCGACCTTTGGAGGTTTCCGGACCTACCAGAGGCGAGGATGCTACTGGAGAGTCCACGGCTGTGAGGCCCGGATCGGCGCAGGAGCCTCCTGCATGGGAGCGTGCGTTCGCTCGGATAGCGGATTTGGTGGAGACTCAGACAAGGGCACTGGAGGCCCAGACCAGAGTGTTGGCAGAGCAGGCTAGAGAGATTCAGGAGCTGAGGGCGGCCCGTGATGCAGTTCCACAGGTCCCCTTGGTGGCAGATCCGCCTGTGGTACCCGACGTACCCCCAATCCCTGTGGTGTTCCGGCGGTGAGAGTTCAGGATCCCAGGAGAGGGAGGTGGGCTAGAGGCTGCAGCGCGAGTGCAGCAGAGTGGCCTCGCTGCCTTTCTGAAGCTCCACCCTCCCGAGTTTCATGGCCAGGCGGCGGATCCCCTTGCCCCAGAGCGTTGGTTGATGGAGGTGGATACGATCTTCTCGGCCATGCATTGCACCGACCGCCAGCGAGTCTCCCTGGCCACTTTCATGCTGAAGGGTAGCGCTGCCGACTGGTGGGCTACCCGAACAGTGGACATCCCCGAGGGATTGGAGCAGCTTTCATGGGCGGGATTCCAGAGGTATTTCTTGGAGGAGTATTTCCCGTTCTCGACGCGCCAGATCGTGATGCAGGAGTTTGAGCGGTTGACGCAGGGCTCCATGACTGTCGCTAACTACTCTACGCGCTTCACGAGGCTTTCCAGGTTCACCCCAGCCTTGGTGATGGACGAGGAGACGCGGTGCCGTCGTTTCGAGCTTGGTCTCTGCAGCGCCATTCGGGTGCATGTCACCTCCCAGGCTTTCTCGAGGTTCTCGGACTTGGTGTCTCGGGCGAAGACAGTCGAGCGAGACCTCGGGATCCTCGTGAGGGTTCCGCCCCCTTCTGCAGATCAGAGTCCTCCCAGGAGCCAGGACCAGGGACAGCGCAAGAAGAAGAGGCCCCGCTTTGATCAGTTAGCGGCTGCCTCTCCTCCAGCAGATGTGGTGCCAGTGCGAGGTTCAGCACCCATTGCGGCGGTGCCAATCCAGGCCAGGCGACCGGAGACGCGGCGCTGCTACCACTGTCAGCGCATCGGGCATATTTCGTATAATTGCCCAGATGCTGGCCGACCCCGCGTGCAGCCTCAGCGTCAACAGCAGCAGCAGCAGCAGCCACAGGGTGGCCGAGTTGACCAGTGGAGGCAGCCAGTGCAGCCGGCGAGGCGTGCCCCTGCTCCTCAGCCGCAGTTTGTTCAGGGCAGAGTTGCAGCACTTTCGGCCGAGGAGGCGCAGGTTCCGGGTATCATGGTCCGAGGTATTGTTTTGTTTTCCCAGCTCCCTATAAATATGAGTGTGTTGGTTGCTGTTAAGCATATATGTGATATCTCGATAAGCGGGTATCGAAAGTGGTTGTTCGAGTTGAGGAGGCCGGGTTGTAGCTGTCCTGGCAGAGGGCTCCCATCCGTAGGTACCACCGATGCAGTCGGAGGGGTACTGATCGTGGGAGTATGCCAGGTAGGGGCTACCCGGAAAAGGGTTAATGAATGATGTCGCGAGCGTGGAATCGTTCTCCCCTACGTTGGATCCGTGTAGTACAGCCCCGGCGTTAGACAGGCTATCCTGACAGAGAGCTCCCATCAGTAGGCACCTCCTGATTTGGTTTCGGACTGTGCTGAATCGTGGGAGTAGACCAGGTAAGCTACGGAGCGGGGAGAGGCTACCGGTGGACCACGGGGTAGAACAATCTAAATCTCTCCCAAAGTCCCAAAATGTCTCCTTTCGGGAGTGAGGGTGTGGATGAGGCGAAGACGGGTCGCCTCGTGACCCATTGTTGTTCGACCGTTCCCAAAGATGTTGGGTCCGGTCTTGTGATGGATGTTGAAGGACATCGATGGGAGATTATCTAGATGTAGATGATCCAGTGGGGTTGGTAGTGTTCTTTAAGGGTGATGTCTTCTTCTAGTGTTCCTTTTCTGGTTTAAGGGGCCGTGTGAGGTCAGCGTTGAGACCCGGGCTAGGGTACTCCGTGTTCCTTGTTTGGTTGTCGGGGTATCCTATATCGGGACCTCATGGTGCTCTCCCGAGGTTTCTTTTCCCAGTCAAGGAATACCCTGGAAGCATCAGCTGATGGTGGATTAAGTGCGAGTTTTGGTTGGAGCGTATGGTTTTTCTGGGCCACGTGATTTTCTGGCAAGGGCATATCTGTGGACCCGGTCAAGATGCTCGCCGTGTCAAATTGGCGTCGACCGTCGAACCCTGCAGAGATTCGGAGCTTCCTGGGCTTGGCGGGTTATTGCGGGAGGTTTGTCGAGGGTTTCTCGAAGATAGCTGTACCTCCTAACCGCCTCGCTCGGAAGGATGTCCGGTTCGAATGGTCCCCGTCTTGCGAGGAGAGCTTCCTGGAGTTTAAGCGAAGGCTCACCTCAGCGCCAGTTCTTACCCTTCCGTCTGGGAGGGGTGGGTTCGCAGTTTGCTCCGATGCATCGCGGTTGGGTGTGGGTTGTGTCCACGATCCTGCTCACGTCATCCCGTTCGAGCCGCTCGTCTTCGAGCCGGACTTGTCATTCGTGGAGCAGCCGATTGAGATCATGGACCGCCGCGAGAAGAGGCTCCGCACCAAGACCGTCCATCTGGTCAAGGTGCGATGGCTGCACCGTTCCGGTGCCGAGGCCCCTTGAGAGCTCGAGGATGCCTTGCGTGACGCGTATCCGCATCTCTTCCCTTCCTAGATGTTTTTGTGTTTATTTTGAGGACAAAATTTCCTAAGGGGGGAAGAATGTTATATATGTGTCACTTTTAACCTTCTGGTAACCATTGGAACATTCTGGCAGTTTTTCAATCTTTTTCGTTTTTCGATCGGAACCGCTAAAATTTTGGACTGTTAGCTATCACCCTGAGTTTGAGGGCTCCGATTGAAAATCTAACTGCATATTATGTGTCCTGGTGCCATTCCAAGCCACTCACGAAAATTTCATCGAATTCCGGTAACGTTTTAGAATTTCGCAGTTCCGAAGCGTATCCGGGTTTTGACCGAGCGAGAAGTCATTGGGAGACTTGACTTGGTCAAAGTGGGCCCATGACTTGGTCAAATGAGTTTGGCTTTTTGTGTGGTTGGGTTGACTAGGGTCAAACCTAGCTTAAACCTAATTAAACCTAGCCTAATCCTAGTTTAACCTAATCTAAGTGGGGGTTGACTTATAAGTGAATCTAAAAATATCTCCCCCCACTATTCATCATCTTCTCCACCAAGATTTCTCTCTCCTCCTCTCTTTAAATCCTTGTTTTGACCTAGCTAAGGTGGTTGAAACCAAAAACCCTAAGAAGAGAAAAGATAGGTGAGCTCCCGATCTACCTTCCGGTGGTCTCGGATTCGAGTTCCCACATGCGTGACCCCTTCTCATGCCCTCTTTTCTCCTCTGATTTCAGCTGTTTTTAGGGCTGAAGGAGACCTTGGTGGTGGTGGCCTTGGAGGAGGTGTTTCGGTGCGCGAAGAGCAACCGATCTTCCCTTCCTTCCTTTCCTTCCTTGGGTGAGGTTTCCTTTCCTTCCTTTCTTGTTTAGATGATTGTTAGGAGGGTGTTTTGAGTAGGGGTGGCTGTGGGTGGCGGTGGGTGGCCGTTGGTGGCTGTCGGTGGCGGTTGGTGGCCATGGGTGGCCGTCGGGGAGGTGGTAGGGCTGTCCCGGGTTGGCTGGCAGGCAGGCAGGGCAACGCAGGTAGGCGCAGGGCTGGGCGCTGTCGGGCATGCTGGCAGGGCGTGCACGCGGGCGTGCGCGTGGGTGGAGCTGGAGCGTGCGGGAGCTGCGTGCTGGGCGCCGTGCGAGGGCGTGCGCGCGGAGCGCTGCGAGAGGCGCAGGGCGTGCTGCGCGCGGAGCCGCGTGCGGGTGCTGCGCGCAGGAGGCCGTGCGGGGGCGTGCGCGCGGAGCGCTGCGCAGAGGCGCAGGGCGTGCTGTGCGCGCGCGGTGGGCGAGCTGGTGTGCGCGGGGTGCGCGCGGGATGCTGCGATGGGGCGCTGGGCGTGCGGGTGTGCGCGGGTTGCTGCGCTGGGGCGCAGTGAGCGCGCGGTGCACCCAGGGGGCTCGGCAGAGTGTCCGGGCGTGCGGGCTGGGCTCGGCAGTGCGTCTGGGCGCGCGGGCCGGGGCTCGGCTGTGCGCCCGGGCGGGTGGCCGTGCGTGAGGCTGCCCGGGGGTTCGGGATTGAGTTGGGGTGCTCGGGCTCGCGTGCGTACGGGCCGTATGTACGTTTGCCCGAGTGTTGTGTATTTTAGAGTATTTTTGGTATATTTGTGTATTTTACTCACCGAATTGATTACCCTGTCTTGCAGATCTTGACGGACGGTCGCGCGACGACCCGGTTATCGGTGAGTGGGACAATCCAACCCAGTAGGGAGGCGCTATATGCACTTGGGCGTATACCGTCCTCCCCTGGGGCACCATGGTTTAATATTGACTTGTGTAATATGTAATCCATGCAAGCATGATTAATATGTAGTATGCATGCTACCCTAGACTTTGTATGTTAGGGACTTGCACCCTTAGGATATGTGTAAGAGCCATGCATCCTGTCACCCTGTTCTCATGCTAGGAAGCCTCGACCTATGCATGTGTCCTACTAGTTTAATTTATTAAATTAAATGCGAGCATATGATTATTAGCATGCCTTATATAATATTATAGGGAGGGGCCTTGCGAGGTCAACATTGAGACCCGGGCTAGGGTACTCCGTGTTCCTTGTTTGGTTGTCGGGATGTCCTATATCGGGACCTCATGCTGCCCTCCCAAGGTTTCTTTTCCCGATAATATTATAATATATGTTTCCCCGCATCTTGGTTATGCGCCCTGGAGGAATTCTGAAGAATTCATGACATTAGAGTTGTTGAGATGTGTTGTCGGCGGATCCGAGTGGATCATATGCGTATGGATAGGCTGTTCTGTTCCCTTCGTTGGATCCGTGTAGAGACTGCCCCAGCGTTAGAAAGGCCGTCCCGTGGAGGGCTCCCATCAGTAGGCACCTCCTGATTTGGGACGGACTGTGCTGAATGTGGGAGTGGCCAAGTGGCCTACGGAGTGGAGGAGAGACTATCGGTGGACCAAGGGTGACCAACAGCCTAGTCAGTCCCAATATCCTATGTCACCATATTGAGGGGTGAGGGTGAGGGTGTGGTGGGTCGGCGATGTAGCGACCCGCTGGATTTGTCTAGTAGTCAGTCCCAATATCCTATGTCACCATATTGAGGGGTGAGGGTGAGGGTGTGGTGGGTCGGCGATGTAGCGACCCACTGGATTGTTTAGTTCCTGCCACTTTGAGGCCTTTAAATGATTATTGTGGTTAATATAAACTGTGATGCATGGGTTGTGCTATTCACTGAGCGTGTGGCTCACCCCTCGCATAATTATTATTCTCCAGTGTTATCTGAGTCGGACCTGAAGGAGGAGCTCCCCGAGTGACTTCATCAGTAGCGGAGCAGCGCCACGTCCCGCGAGTTTTAGAGGCTATCAGCATCCCTTTTGATTGTATGTATTATATTCCGTGCTTGGGCACGCGTTTGTATTATATTTGGATGTCGTTGTATATATTGGTTCTCACAGGACAGTTGATTATGTATCGGGTCTGTAATATGTCTTTGAGTTACAGATTCAGTCTTTTAGCTACCGCTATTCGTGTATATATCATGTCAGCCTCATTGTTGTCAGTGTTGAAATTGTTGATATTGTTTAGGGTATATTATTGACCTCCTGTATAGACTGCTGATATCATATATACACTTGCCGCGTTCCGGGACGGCTGCCCTAGGGCGTGACAATGCGCGCGGGGCAGGTTGTCTGGGCGGGTCTGGGCGCGTGGCTGGGTGCCAGTGTGCGCGCGTGCGTGCGTGTGCGTGCGCGTGCTGGGGCATGCGCGGGGCTGCCCAGGGTCTCGGGTAGGTGCTGGGGCACTCGGGCATGCGTGCGTACACGCGTGCTCGCATGCGTGCGAGCCCGTATGCGTGCATGTCTAAGTCTTAGGCATTTCTAGTAATTTCTAAGTGTTATAATGTGTTGTTACTCACTAAATTTGATGCCCTTACCTTGCAGATCTCGTCGGATGGGATGCGCGAGGTCCCGGGTTGCGGTGAGTGGTTCGATCCAATCCCCCCCCCCTCGGGATGCGCTCGACGCGCGTAGTCGCGCGTCGCGCATCGATGGGGCCCCCTAGCTATACTACTTGTGTAGATAAGTAGTATGGCCATGCTTAAGCTATAATATGTAGATATCTCGCATGCTAGGCTTATATACATGTATTGTATCTCGCGCATTAACATGTGCATGCCAATATTCCCAAACGAACCCGAGTCATGTAGGAACCACATCTACTTTCTCAGTTCGCACAAAGAGAGAGGGCGAGAGAGACCTCATCATCTCTAGAAGATGGTCATAGCTTTGTCCCATTAGCATGGGCGCAACAACTACACCACGCCCTCAAGTCTTATTGCAAGGGAATATTAGGCATGTGCCTGTTTATTAACTCAGGCTTAATCATGCTGGATATTACTAATATGTTAGTATTACTAGAAGGGATTACCTAAGTCATGCCATATTCTATACACCCATATAAACACACAAGATACATGCAACCATGATCATTCACACATAAATACTATACATAGGCCAGTATAAGGTAGAATAAGAGGGTTCTACGCCATATACGAGCTATAATAACCTAGCATGCAAATAGCTAGCATATTATGGGTCAGACATAACCACACTACTTATCTAAATAAGTAGTATAGTCAGGGTGCCCAACGGATGCGCGACGCACGACTACGTGCATCCAACGCTTCCCGAAGGGTTGGATCGAACCACTCACTGATACCCGGGTCATCGCGCATCCAACCGACGAGATCTGCAAGGCAAGAGCATCAAAAGGGGTGAGTACCTCAAACAAAGACTACCTAACTCCTGATAGTTTCCACAACATGCATACCAACTTCTTGACACACAATCGAGCAAAACTGCTAAACCTGTTGCAACCAGCCCTACTATTTGATCTCCACAGCACCAAATACACATCCAAAAATTATGAAATAAATCATACACATTCTCTAACATGCTAGGATCATAATCCATGAAGACATTATAACCTAATTTTCTTCTACAAGCCCGAAATAAAATATTTCCAGAAGCAGGTCAATTCCCTCGTGAATATGGACAATCCATGCAAAAACAGGTTCTAACTCATAACATAGGTATCATAATGACACCAAATTTCATATATAATATCTAGACACATAGATGATCATATTACATGGGGACACAAGCCTCAAAATATGCCTCTAAGTACCCGATTCACAAGGATCTTCACAAGGTAGAAATCTGCCTTACTACAACACAAAGCCACCACCATTCATGCATAAACACAAACACCTCATGTGCAGCAATTACACATAATAATAATACTCCCCCAATAGCAGCCACATGCATGCCCTCTACAACATCCTAGTAGGCATAAAAGAAGGGGAAAAAGATTACCAAGAGAGGGGGAGGAGAAGGGAAGGTGTTGGGGCTCACAATGACACCACACACACACCACCACCACTTCACCACCATCTCCTTTGCTTCTCTTCTTCATGGCTGGACCAAGGGAAGGGGGGAAAAACAGGGGAACATGAGGGGAGGCATGAGAGGGAGGAGAAATATCAATACAACACACATAACCAATGCATACTCACTAACCCTTCTCTTTGATCATCCCTTCCAAGCACTCTTCATCTTGCTTCTTCCTCCTCCTTCTTCCCACACAAAGAGGGAAAAAGTGACCAAAAAGAGAGAAAGAGAGACTAAATAGAGTGATTTTCAGATGGAGAGAAAGAGGGGTGTGCAAAGGGTGACAAAAGTCACTTGGGGGGTGCACACAAGGGAAAAATGGGGGGTGAGGTTAAGCATAAAGTCACCCACACTCAACAACTTTTATTTGCTTTATTGGGAAGCGTGAAGTGAAGAATCACATCACTCGAAATATCTCACCCACCGAAACTCAGTAACTGCCAAACCCGAATACGATTCAAAACTTTATATTTTCTAAAACGTTACCAGAATTTGATGAAATTTTTATGGGTAGGACTAAACAGTACCAGAACCTATAATATACAGTTAGATTTTCAATCAGAGCACTCCAACTCCCGCAGATAGCTAAAAGCCAAAATTTTAGCGACTCCGATCAAAAAATAAGGCTCCGAATGACACAAGCATAACATTTTGCACCCCAATGGGATGGGGCACAGATGAGGTCGCGAGGGGTCAAAACCCTGCCTGCTAAGTGAATTGCACCTTGTTGTCGACCAGGCCAAGGGTTGCGAGGAGTCGTACTCTATTCACTTACCGAGTAGCACTCGGGTTGCCCCGGACTAAGGGTCGCGCACTAGCCGTGACGGCACAATCAAGATACACCCCAATGGGATGGGGCACGGATGAGGTTGCGAGGGGTCAAAACCCCGCCTGCTAAGTGAATTGCACTTTGTCACCGACCAGGCCAAGGGTCGTGAGAAGTCGTACTCTATTCACTTACCGGGTAGCACTCGGGTCGCCTTGGACTAAGGGTCGCACACTAGCCGCGATGGTAGAACTAAGGTGCGACTGCATACGCACGAGTGAGTGATTACGGTAAAGGATATCGCACCAAGCAACAAACGGACAATCGCTTAACTCGATAAAAAGAACATGAAAAATGCGTCGCGTAAACAACTGTAGCGTTTGATGAATAAACGGGATAATACCTCTAAAAGAAAACGATAAAAAGAAAGTCGGGACTGGTGTAGTCTAGTAGATCCCCCCGCAAGCCCGCCCAGGCCGAGGGTCACTCTCCAGACGCCTTGTTCTCTGACGCCTGCAGAGCTGCTACGCCGTCCCTATTGGCCTGGCCCACGGAGCACCTGTTCCTTAGCAATGTGCGGTAGCCCTCGTCGAGCCACCCTCGGGATGGGAAGGCACAACCCAGCCGGCCATCCTCGAACCCGGCCTGGTACCCGGATGCGTAATCCTTCACCCTTTCATCCTCTAGGTCTTGAACCAGCCGACATAACCTCGTGAGTTGCTCCTCTATAGCAAGAGAGGTTTTGAGCATCTAGTACAGGACACTCAACTCTCTGGCTGATAAGGGAAATACTATAGCGGGGCCATCGGCCTCTTCCTCGAAGTAATCATAACGCCTCCTTTTCCTCAAACGATCAGGTGTAGGCACCGGCCCACGGGGCTCCGCCGAGGTAAGAGAATTGGCTAGAAGAGGCGGGTTCTGCGAGGACGATGCCTCTGCGCTAGGAGATATGGGGTGCAACAGGGGGGTGGGACTCACATTGAAGGCTCTTAGCAGCGCCAACCGACGTGTAGTGCCCCCAACAAAGTTATCCAGCTCCGCCCCGAAAAAGCTAAAGCCCAAGCTATATCGCCTAGCCTCATCTCGTTATCAATAGGGCAAGCTTGGCAGTCCGATTCACCTGATGCATCAAGCGTGCGCATGGTTAGCAAACAACCAGACTAGAAATGCATTAATCAAAAGTAAGTAGGCAAAGAATTACAATGGACCATCACTCGGTGGCGCCCTCCTCATGACTAGGGGAAGTTGCCATCTCGACCCCGAGGACTTCCACGCACTAGTAACCTTCACTAGCCAGGTCTTCCAACCATAAATAGCGTCTCCCAAGTTTGGAATCAAAGGAGGCACGTTTAAGCACCTGGCAAGGTAGTAGGTGCCTTCCTCTCTGCAGAGAGGTTTGACCTGATAAAACCAACGCACTTCCTTCAAACCAAGCTAGACCTCAGCAGCCGAACACAGCGCTATCACGCTCATCAAAATCATGTACCCACCAGGAACTAATTGCAGGGGATGATGTTCAAAATACTCCAAGAAACGCCCGACTAAGTCTGGGAGAGGAAAGCGCAACCTCCGCACCTCAATCTAACTATAGTACAGAACGCAAGATGAAGGGTCGGATACTGGGGGCATCCCAGCATCCCACCATGATACTCCTCAATCGAAATCTCCCCAGAAGCATGAGCCATAACGACTAGATATGGTGTCAAGAACAATGAAGTTCGGCAAGATAGTGAACTGCGATGAGGGAGCCTGCCTTATATAGAGGCCCATAGCTATTTAATGCCTGCTTCACTTACCCAAAGATCATCATGGACTGCAACAGACCCCTCAAATACGAGGAGTCAATTGCGCCAAAATCAATAACAATTTAGTGCTTGCCTTTATTACAATGAAGGAATGAAGCATTTCCGAGACGACACCCTATCAGCAGATTTTCTTTCACCTTTTTCACAAGTTTGAAAGAAAATGGGGGGGGGGGGGAGTAGCGTAAAGCGTAAATCAGGATGTCCAGACACATCGACCTTGTATCGGTCAGAACTACTCTAGCAAACCAACAACATACACAAGGTGGCAAAACAATATGAACAATTAAGGTAAACAAGCCAAAACAACATATATAGTGTCCGAATACACAGCCACACAATAAAAGGGCACCCAGGCCGCGCTTTCAAAAACAAAAGTAGTATGTTTTAAAGTTCAGAAAGCTGGAAGACGTAGGTCGGGCAGAGGGTTTAGTTTTTCCCCTTCCGCAGCCGCAAAGAAGGAGGTCGGCATTTCAGGTTGGCGGAGATATCCTCAGGTTCCTCCAGGTCGTCACTTTGTTGAGTCACAGGCTCATCACCACCTGGCCCACCACCCTCTTGGGAAGACGATGCAATGACACTCTTTTCAATAGGGTGGACTTCTATTCCCTCAATGATGACAGCCGGTTCCGCCCTCACCCCTACAATCAGCATAACCTCTGACTTCATAGTAGGAGCATTACCGTGATGACCAGGGGAGTGAAGATCGTCAACATTGATTATGTCCCCAAGATTAAAACCGAGGAAACTTGTTACCTGTACAAGCACTTCCTTCTGCCGAGCGGGAGAGCCACTGGCTTGATCGGGCACCTCCTTCTATCGAGCAGGAGAACTGATGATCTAGTTGGGCACCCTTTTTTGCCAACTGGGGGAACCACTGGTTTGGTCGGCTACCTCCCCAGGCCAAGCAGGAGAATTCGACAACTGGTCGAGCACTTCTTCATGACTAATAGAGGAAGTCGGACATAAGGAATCAACCTTGCCTGCGTCAACCCCAGGATCAAGCAGTGCGGGCCCAAGCTCTCGAGCGACCCGCTCAGGGCCTGGGTCCGACACCCCGTCACGACGATATTTGAAACCCTTGCGGTAACCACTGTCGTTCCTCGGCCACCACAGCCTCCACCGCTACGCTCTCGATCCGAATTAGCTTCTCCTAGACCCTCTCGAGAATTTTGATTTCGAAATCCAATTCCATCTCTTTCCTCTTCCGCTTTTCTTTGGAGATCACCCGGGCCTTTTCAACCCGTTCTCTTTTCAGCTCCTCAAAAATCGCCTTAAAGTATTTTTTGAGCTTCTCTTTTACCTGCGAGTACTCCTCGTAGGCGGCCTTCTTGTTGGCCTCAGCTTTCCCTCGGCGCACTCGCTCTTCGTCACAATCACAATGAGCCTTCACGACATTGTTGATGATGAGGTCGTAAGAGCGGCCCACCGTGCTTGAGTAGACATTGAGCTACGACGAGAAACAGGATCATGTTACAAACCAAATAAGGAGAAGCTTTTCAGAACAAAGGTTGCAAGCTCACATAAGTACTTGATAGGCGATACCTTACAAAAACTGCTCGGCTTCAGAAGGGGGCATTGCCATGACTAGGGACCTATCCTTCTCCAGGATGACAAAGTTCATCGGCTCCAAAGCCACATCATTATCCTTCAGCCCACAATGGGAGGCACGGATCGCACGGGTCTTGGTCGGCGGAGTAGGGCAAAACACTTGCACAGAGGGGTCATCACCCTCGATCGATGATGGCAAGAATGGAGGGCCCTGTGCGACATCCTTCCCCTTGTTCAGGGAAGTAGAAGGGACAAAGGGGGGAGGCCTTGACGCGATGGAGGGCTGCCCACCGATAGCGAGCTTGCCTCTCTTGGATGGAGTGCCCCCAGCCTGCCTACCAGGCGAATTCCCCCTTTTATCCAAATAGGGTAGACCACCAATGTTCCCCGACCTCCAGGCTATTTCCGACTTCATCTCCTTCCCTCGGGCAATCTTCTCTTTCTGAAGGGCGTCATAGTCCGGCCTCTCATTCGACTTGGGGTCCTCCCAAGAGCTCCGGCAAGAACGAGAACCATGACGAGCACCGCCAGAGGAGATTTCTATCAGCATCGGATCTCCAAACTCCATAGTGAACAGTTCCTCTAAATCTTCTTCTAATTGGCCTTCGCCCTCGCGAGGCTCACTGGCGCTCGGAGCAGGGGGAGGTGACTGTTGGGCAGGAGGAAGAGAGGGAAAAGCGAAGATGTCACCTAGGTAGGGCCCAAGCCTGCGAGAGCTGCTAGGGTTAGGGTAGCCCCAACCCAAAATCCTGAAGAAAGCCTTGGCACTCCTCTTCCAGGCAATTTGGATGTGATCCCACTTCACGGAACCCTGGCTCAGCTAAGCGCTTGCCGTTGGAGCTGCAGAAGGGAAGAAAGCTAGGTCAACAAGGAATAGCAGTAGCCCAAAATAGAGGGGGGCATATAGGCATTTTGAGCACCGGCAATCGACCTATCGGGTTCATCAAAATAAAACGGGGGACCTTCCAGGCGTCTTCTGGACCCATGCCGAATTCCCAATCCCCGAACATAATGATGAGCTTACTATCCGACCAGCCCTTATTGGAATCCAGCAACTCATCTATAAACTTCTCCTTAGAATCCCTAGCCCTAAGGTGATAAACTCTGCCAGATCTCCTAATCTCGTAAGTATACAGGATTTCAGGAACACCTAAGTCCATGTTAAAGTCTCTGTTGAATTCCACATAACACATTAAAATCCTAAAGAAGTTAGGATTGCATTGGGTCGGGTGAAGGTCAAAGGTCAACAAAAACTTCCTCACTAATGGGGGAAACAGAAGGGACAAAGCGCCCTTAACTATGTGAGAAAGGTATATGTACATACTCGAGTGGTCGAAGCTCTCGAGGAGCAATGGAAACTTCCTAAAGGTAGACCAAGACATACCCACCGATTCGGGGACGTCGAATGCCCTCTAAGGACTTGAGGATCGACGCCCTCATGGTGATGCGAAGGAGACAAAAGGGGTTCAAAGAGAAAGGAGAACGAAAGTCTACAGGACTAGAGTTGGACCAAATGAAGCCAAAAGGGAGAGACGAAGTTAGAGTCTATACCTGGTTCGATTATATGTCGATGGTCCACCTCTTTCTTCTCCCCTCAAGCCCCACTAAGCGCCTCCTTAAACGTGGGAATGCCCTCTAGGGACTTGAGAATCGACGCCCTCATGGTGATGCGAAGGAAACAAAAGGGGTTCAAAGAGAAAGGAGAACGAAAGTCTACAGGACTAGAGTTGGACCAAATGAAGCCAAAAGGGAGAGACAAAGTTAGAGTCTATACCTGGTTCGATTATATGCCGATGGTCCACCTCTTTCTTATCCCCTCAATCCCCACTAAGCGCCTCCTTAAACGTGGGATAGCGCCATAATGTCGGCATGTCTCTTAATTTTCAGAAGAAAAACGACAACGATAATGATGAGTATGAGAGTCGAGCACCTTAAATGTTGACACCTCATGCCACGTGGAAAGTGTCGCACAGACTTCTGACAAAGGAAAATACGCCGAATCGCCCGACCAGCCTCATTAACAGCGGTGCCGCAAGCCCTCGCGACTTGACGATGGATTCCCAATCTTTGGCCGACCTGACCTGCAAAAACAAAGCGAAAAAGAAAGCGAGCGCAGGAGCAAATAGGAGCACGCAAAAATAATATGATGACTAAATCATCAATAAGTTAGCATGACCAGCAATAAGGAAAGCGACCAAAATTCCATCCACAACAAGCATCCAAGAGGGCCACCATGGGCCACAAAAAGTGAAGCTGTCCTTAAAACCCACGGGACGCAGCCTAGATAAAATCAGAATGTAAGTTTGGAGAGAAGGAGAGAGAGTGAAAAGAAAAAAAAATGGGGGTCTATCCAATCAATGGTGGGGCCAAGGGTCAAACATGGCCGGCCTGGCTGAGGTGCTTGGGAATGCTCCGACATGACGACCATAGCGCCTCTCAAGGAGAGAGGAGATATAGACGCCTGCCAGATGCACCCTCGAGAGGAATGGATCGCCTCTGCGCTCTGTCATGAAGCTAGCATGGAAACCAGCGAGGAAGTCCTCCCATTCATCTTCTTCTTCCTGGATCAACAGGCGTAGTCTATTAGACGCCTCTTCAATCACGATAACATGCTACCACATCGCCATGCTAGCAAGCGTCGGGTTGGCAGGGGGCAAAACGAACTGGGTCGCATTACCCTCCATGGGCTGCGGGGCGTCCCGGGGTGGATCCAGCGCTTGGAGTCCTTGGTCGACCTCCGCATTGTGAACCTCTGAAGGGACCTCTTCCTGCACTACTCTTGGGGGAGAAAGTTGCATGGGCAAAACCGGTTTGTGAGGGGGTTGTTCCTAAACAAACTGGGGAACCCCTGGAAGGGGTGCTTCTTGATCATCAATGATGACGACTGGATGACAGTACAGCATGGGAGATCTGACGACAACGCGGTGGAGTCGACCCGAGCACCTCAACGACCTGCTTCCACCGGCTGAAGAGCTAGACGCCCCGTCATGACCAGCGCCAGAAGGGGCTCGCCGGGTGGCTCGGCCCTTCAACGTTTGTTGGGGTGGAGGCATGGGAGGACGAGGCACGAACGGCTCTGCTCCGAGGAGATCCCTCCAGCCCCTCTTAGGGAAGCTAAGGGCCCTCTCAATTTCCTCCGTCCTCAAGCCCTCCTCTAAGGGGGCAGAGTTGAGGAACGACTCGCCTAGGAAGAGGAAGAAGTTAATCGAAGGCGAAAACAAGTAAAAAGAAAGAAGAAAAAGTAGGGCTGAGAGTAGAGGTCACCAGCACTCAGCGCCGCACCCCTCCAGTGTACCAGAACGTGCCATCCGCAACCTTCCGGCTTCCATGCCCCACGTATCCTGAAGACCCTGGTCTGCCAGTCATAAACGAAGTCTTGAGCATCCTTGATCAGCTCCCTAGACGCCGACCTCCCAGACAGATAAAACGTCTTGTGGTCGTCATTTAGGAGCTTCACCATGTAGAAACTCCTAACTTCATGGAGACCAAGATGAGTTCCGTAGGCCGCATTTAGAGCAACAATGCTCATCAGAATCCGGTACACCCCAGGGGCGAACTGCAGAGGGTGGATGCCAAAAAAGCTAAGAAACTTTATGACTAACCAGGGAAGCAGGAAAGAAAACCTGCCAGCCTCTATCTGGCCGAAGTACAGGAATAGAGACTCGGGATCAGGAGGCGGTGGTAAGTCCCCTAGGTACTCCTCGACTAAGACATTGTCGAGAAACTGGACCATTAGTTTTGATGAAGGGCAAACGAAGAGAAAGTCTAAATCGAAGTGAGGAAAGAAAAAGGGGAAAAGCTCATGCACTTATAGGTGGAGGCGACAACTCGAACCGTCACCGCCTGGGAGAACGTGGCAGCTAGATTAAAAGTCACCACTAACTCCACTCATGAATTCGCCATTTAGGAGGGGCGGAGACCCGAGGAGGATACATGAGTAAATGGAGGCGTGGGCGTCGAGGCTCCTTTACACCCGCGCCCACAACTCCACAGAATCCAAAGAGGTGGGCACTTTTTATCCCGACCCAGACAGCTCAATGATTTGGTCTTATCCATGGCGGGAACTTCGCAAGGCTGTTCTTCTGGCCATTCAGCATCTAGAAGACCAGAAGAAGGAGGTATTTGTGGAAGACCAAATCTGCACAAAGCATTAGGAATACAGTTATACTGGAATAACGGAAGAGGGTGAGGATAGTCTACAAGATAGGCCAGCCCATGCAAGCCCAATTGTTATGCACGAGGCAGTCGGCCAGTGGGCCATCAACCAGGTAGCAGCTGTTCGGTTCAATGGGCCTGGATGGAAGGGTAGAGACATCCACCCAGGAAAGCCCATGAGAGGTTGGTCGGGCATTAGTGATGGCCCGACCAGACTAGGTGGGATCCACCATCCGCCCGACCTGAGCAAAGGAGGGCAGGCGAGGAGAGCTCAGCTAGCTTGGCGTAACCCGAACAAGGAACCAGGCCTGGCTGAAGAGCTCCGACTATACGTCCACATCGTGGAGATAACGGCGGCTGTATGGAATATCCTCTGACACCGCAGTGACAGACAACTGTCGGGGGATGGTTACATTGCAAGATTGTATGTGGTGGTCGATCCTGATGCCACTTGGACGATTCCGTCCGTACTTTCGATAACCTCACTCCATGGAGTGAGGTCGGCACGCCCTCTTCAAGTATAAAAGGGGAGACATCATCGTCTCCACGAGGTATGAGAAAAAACACACACACTTACTCCTCCAATAGAAACCTCTTAAGCTTAAGTAGATTTGAATACTGACTTGAGCGTCGGAGGGACGTTAGTCGACACCGTACTGGTGTGAGTTGTAGGTGACCGGAGTAAGAGGAGGAGCTAAGAGACTCACCAACGGGGCCCCGTCGACCTTGAAGGGAAGCTTTATCCATTCTAGTTCAGATCCACATCAGAAGTCCGGATTGCCCCAAAGATCCAGCCGTGTGGAGGGAAACCCCAAATCTCCCCCCCCCCCCCCCCCCCCCCCCCCCC
>JAUJYN010000015.1:4236574-4339783 GCA_030737835.1 Acorus gramineus
TCACTCAATCGAGAATAGAATTTGAAGCCAAAGATATCAAAATCTGAATATAATTCATGCTGAAACCCTACATTTTGGAGTTCAAACTCTAATCAAGCTTTATTTCAAAGTGAAGCTTTGGTAGGTAGGCTTCTCATGTTCATTTCTTTGAGCATGTAAAAGACTGGTATCGGATGCTAAGTTACATATTTTGATATACATGAATCCATGTTGCAATTTATAGCAATCTCATGATTGCTATATCTATTAGAATAACTGAGTGTGTAGAGTTTAAATGTTAAATTATTCTTTTTATCAATTATCTTAGAAGGAAATTACTTCAAGTACTTTGAATCCACACATATGAAAGAGGGATCTCATTCCCACCCACCATCCTTAATACTTAAGATAGTGTATCCTCCTCCATGATATGTTGAGAGAAGAAATAAATGGAATAATGTATATTATGTAATGGAGGCTAAAAAGTTCTTTATATAGTTACAAGATGTACAAACTCTAAAATAGAAAAAGATCAAAATACCCATGACAAAAATCCGGCCCGGGGGGCGGCTGCGGCCTATGGGGGGCGTTGCCCCCCAACCCCCGGGCCTCCGGGGATAGGCCCAACAACAGGCCTATCCAATAACTCCAATACTCCCCCTCAAGTTGGAGCGAAGATATCAAGCAAGCCCAACTTGATCAAGCTAGAACGAAGAACAGAGGGACCAACGGACTTGGTGAACATATCAGCAAGTTGCTCGTTGGAAGAGACAAATGCTGTGTCAATGGCGCCTGACTGTACTTTCTCTCGAAGAAAGTGAATGTCAACCTCAATGTGTTTGGTCCGCTCATGAAGAACTGAGTCTGAGGCAAGCATAATGGCAGATCGGTTATCACAAAACAAAGTAGATGAACCAGCTACAGGGAATCCCAACTCTGTCAAAAGAGAGCGCAACCAAATGATCTCACATGTGCCTTGGGCCATGGCACGATATTCTGCCTCAGCAGAAGAACGAGAGACAACACTCTGTTTCTTACTTTTCCAGGAAATAAGGTTGTCCCCATGGAAAGTACAGAAACCGGAGGTGGATCGACGATCAGTGAGTGAACCAGCATAATCTGCATCAGTGTAACAAGAAATGATAGGCTGAGCACTAGTAGCATAGAATAAGCCAAGACCTGGGCATGACTTCAAGTATCGAGAATCCGGTAAACAGCATCTAGGTGAGAAGTCCGTGGGGCATGCATGAATTGACTCACCACGCTGACAGCAAAAGTCAAATCAGGTCTAGTATTCGTCAAGTAAATCAAACGTCCCACTAGACGCTGATACAAAGAAGGATCTGGTAGAAGGTCGCCTGATTCAACATGAAGGCGATGGTTCTGGTCCATAGGAGAAGTGGCAGGGCGACATCCAAGCATACCGGTATCCTCAAGAAGGTCAAGAGTGTATTTTCGCTGGGAGAGTGAAATACCATGGCGTGAGCGAGCAATCTCAATCCCCAAAAAATACCGAAGAGGACCTAAATCCTTCACATCAAACGCATGTCCAAGCTCAGTCTTCACTCTAACAATGTAATCAGCATCATCTCCTGTGATAATGATATCATCCACGTAAACTAGAACAATGGTGCACCGTCCATTACTTCGACGAATGAAGCAAGTATGATCAGCATGACAACGAGTGAATCCAAGAGAGAGAATGATTACACTGAATCTTTGAAACCATGCTCTCGGTGATTGCTTCAGTCCATATAGAGACTTGAGAAGAAGACACCTTTCCGGAATACTCCCCCTGAAGACGAAAACCAGGCGGAGGATCCATATAAATTTTCTCTGTCAAGTCGCCATGAAGAAAAGCATTCTTCACATCCATCTGATGAAGAGGCCAGTTGTGACAAGCAGCAAGAGAGAAGAAGCCGAACGTAGTCAGCTTGGCAACAGGAGCAAATGTAGCATGGAAATCCTTCCCTGGAGTTTGAGTGAAACCTTTTGCAACAAGGCGTGCCTTATAGCGCTCAACAGCCCCATCAGCCTTGTATTTTACTGTGAAAACCCATCGACAACCAACAGTTCTCTCCCCTGGTGGAAGATCAACTAACGCCCACGTATGATTTTTCTGCAAGGCATCCATCTCTGCGGTCATAGCGGCGGTCCAAAGAGGATCCTGTAATGCCTCAATTACAGTACGAGGAATACGGATAGACGATGTAGCAGCTAGGTAAGCTCTGTAGGAATCTGAAAGTCCCTCATAAGTGACAAACTGGGCAAGAGGATGAGCAGTGACACAACTCCGACGACCTTTGCGAAGAGCAATAGGTACATCAGAGTCAGATGGAGGCAAATCAGAAACAGAATATGGAGTGATCAAGGAAGAGGATATACCTGAGTCCGAGGAGGATGTCGACAAGTGAGCAGGAGAGAGAGGTGGTCGAGGTCTACGAGTGTATACAATAAGAGGAGACTGTGGTGGTGATGACTGTGGATGGAACGACTGTGGTGGTGGCGACGTGGCTGTGGCAAAGGCAATGGCTGAAAAAATGATGCCGGTCGAACTGGTGAAGAAGAATGTTGCAGAACCGTGTCAGAAAAATATGGCACATCCTCAAAAAATGTAACATCAAGGGAATGGAACAATCTCCGAGAAATAGGATCATAGCATCTATATCCTTTGGACATGGTGGAATAACCAAGGAAAACACAACGTATAGACTTATCATCAAGCTTGGTGCGTGAGGGTCCCCTATCCTGAACAAAACAAGTACACCCGAAGACTCGAGGAGTGATGGGGAAAAGAGTACGACTAGGATACAAAACATGGAAGGGAACTTGACCTCCTAAAGTACGACTGGGAGTCCGATTAGTCAAAAAGCAGCAGTGAGGACTGTCATACTCCAATAGGACTTTGGAACACTCATTCCTCGAAGGAGACAACGAACCACATTCATGAGATGACGATTCTTGCGTTCCGCCACCCCATTCTGCTCAGGTGTATATGGACAAGTCAACTGTTGAAGGATTCCCAACTCATTCAGATGAGACCAAAAAGAATCCGAGACATACTCCCCCCCATTATCAGACCTGATACTCTTGACAGTAATGTTAAACTGTGTTTTAATCATGCGTAAAAAATTAATACACTGAGAGGATACCTCAGACCGAGATTTAAGAAGATAAACCCAAGTATATCTAGAAAAATCATCAATGAATGTCAAGTAATATCTATGACCACCAAAAGCAGTAACAGGAGAGGGACCCCACACATCAGAATGAATCAAATCAAACAACCCAGAAGCTTTATTCATACGAGAAATATAAGTAGTACGGGTATGTTTAGAAAGCTCACACACAGCACATTGAAATTTATGAGTCTTACATGAAGAGCGAAAAGTAGGAAATAAAGAACATAGATGCTGAAAATTGGCATGTCCTAAACGAGCATGCCATAAATCTAGAGATTGTAAAGAAAAACTATGCGAATGATCAGTGGACAAAATGGAAGCATGGGCCGTGGTGGGTGGTTCTCCGAAGACGTAAAGGCCATCTCTCTCATACCCCTTGCCAAAAATCCTCCGTGTACTCAGGTCCTGAAAAACGCAATGATCAGGGTAAAAAGTCACTGAACAGTTCAAAGCCTTAGTCAATTGGCTAACAGAAAGAAGGTTAAGAGCAAGATTGGGAACATGTAACACAGAGTGTAATGATAAAGAGGAAGATAAAGGAACGGTACCCTTACTGATGACAGGTGTAAGTGAGCCATCAGCAAGGCGTACCTCTCTGTGTATAGAAGGTGATGTCAAGGGAACAAACAATCGAGACTCACCAGACATGTGTTCTGTAGCGCCTGAATCAATGACCCAAGTAGGAGACCCTGATTGGTTAACATGGTAGGCGGAGGGGATACCTGAGGTAGAGGAAGAAGCAGCAGAGGATGTTGGACCAGCATTAGAGAGACCAGCATGAGAGACATGAGAGGCAAGACTCTCCCGAACCATAGCATCAATATGGTTCTGAATATTACGCATATCAAAGGACCCAGATGGAGCAGAGGGGGCATCACCCGGAACCGAGGCATCAACAAAAGCAGCACGAGGGGGCAAAGGGAGCTTCAACATTGCGAGATTGCATCAAGTGTGGGTACAGAAGAAAACATCTGACTTTTTCATGCCCTGTTTTTCCACAGTGGCCACAAGTCACAATATTGCCGCGTCCACGTCCACGACCACGACCACGACCGCGACCACTATCCCCGTGGCCGCAAGAGTCATATTCAGAAGTGGCCGCCAATGCCATCTGATCACCGAGGGTTCCAGTGGTCGCTGAGGAAGAGATCTGACGGCGATGCTCATCACCCTCAATAATAGCAAATGCCTCGAATAGAGAAGGAAGTGGTGTGGTATTCAAGATCTGAACACGAAGAGATTCGAACTCTGATCGAAGGCCCATAAGAAACGCATATGTCTGTTGGCGTTGTAGTCGGCCAACCACAATCGTGGCAGCCTCCTTAGGCAACTCCGAGAGAGGCTCATAGTGGGCAAGTTCCTCCCAACGAGCCTGCAGAAATCCAAAATAATCGGTAACTGATTGGGTACCTTGGGTGGCCTGGGCAATATCCTTGTACAACTCATAGATCCGTGAGTCATTCCTGGCATGACCATAGGTCTTCTTCAACGCAGCCCATAGAGAGTCGACCGTATCATGATACATGAACATATTGTAGATCCGGGTCTCCATGGAGTTGCCAACCTAGAACCGTACAGTTGTTGATCTCCCACTGATTGAAAGTCGTATCGGTTTCTGCTGGCTTGTTAATGGTGCCAAGAAGAAGGCCTGACATACCTCGACTACCCAAATATAATCGAACAGAACGCGACCAGGACGGATAATTTCGTCCATCAAGAAGCACGGTGGTAATCCGTTGAGCATGAGAATTGTGCCCTAACGGAATGGTGGTGTCCTTGATCTCCACACCCGACAGTGGCGTGGGGTCCTTTGGCGTTTTGTCCATTGCGAACCTCAAATCTCGACCCGAGAGAGAAAAAGATAATAGAGATCACCACGACCCGTGAACCTCAAATCTCGGAGTTTCCAATGTTTGTGTGTTTTCCACCTCCTAGACAAGGAATGTATAATTGGCATGTAGTGAGTGATTTAAGACCAAAATCATATGACTTCTTGATGGTTGGAATTAGGCAACATAATCAAATGCATCCTAAAATGTGCAAGGCCACCCATGGCAACATATTGATTGCATAACAAACATTTAATATTACTATTGTCAGTGGTACTATGAACATACTTCCAATACCCTCCAAAGAATCCAAAAAGATCTCTAAAACTCTCTGAAGATATTCAAAGACTACTTCAATATCCTTTAAGAACTCCTACATTCAAATTCTCACATTTGAAAGAGTTAAAAAAGAAAAACTTGTAATGCAAAAAATTGAGAGGAAGAGAGCTGGGTGAGAGAGTTGAGAAATTTGAGAGATTTTAAATCTTGGGGTGTTATTTTGCACTTTGGTATGCATTTGTGGTCCAAATGGACCCCTATGTATCGAGAAGCCCCCCCAAACATCAAGGTGCAATGACCAGTAAATGGCTTGTTTTCTGGTTGTTGCATCCACCACACGTGGCCATATTCTACCACACATGGCTGCATGTGCAGCACATTGACGGCACATATGGCATCCAATGTGCGTCATGGGGCCCACATTGACACTTTAAACCATGATCATGCGTGGTATGGACATGCTCAACATACATGGTGTTACTGAATGCTCTTGTATGAATAAGGGTGCAGATTAGAGCAATTTTTCAGGATGGAGTGACAAAAAGCCTAAGAAAGCATGCCCTGAGTTCGAGACAATTGTTAGTTGTAAAGAAGGATGTGCAAGATAGTAAAGGTAATGCAATGTAATCATTGACGATGACTTGCAAGACTACTTCAGCTCACTGAGTTAGAGACTTGAGGCAGTATTTTTGTTTTTTAGAAGGAAGAGTAGGGGTTATCTTATTAATACAAAGCCCCCAAACAAAAGTATGCAAGTCAGTGTTAATGTGGCTGAATTAATACACGTCAGATGGTGGTTGATTGGGTAAGGAGGATAGAGGTTTTAAGAGGGCATTAATGTGAGTTATAAGGAAGGATGCAAGACATAAAAGTTTACCACAGGAATGTTCCTTGGAAGGAATGTATGGCGTAACAGGATTTATAAAACCAAACTTTAATGTTGAGGAAATGAGCTATGCTTAGTTGTCTTATGCCATATCAAGGCAATATTCTGTACTCTACAGATTGATGATCATATCATGTCATGTCGTCTGTATTGAACAAATATTCCACTTTTTTCTCTTTAGTATGACAGCAGGTGTAGACACCCAAATATAGAATTTGTAAATGACTTAATATGGTTTGTCAATGTTCATGGATTATTATGGACTTTAAACCATATATAGTCCTTCTTGACAGTGCCAATGGATTTCTCCTTTTTTAAGCACACATGCAAAGATCAATAGATCAGATTCATCAAAAGCACCTTGACTTAGTGAACATACAGGTATTTTGCCCATCTCTGCCTTTCCACCAAATATAAATAAATTGACTCCTTAAATCGCGAGTTAAAACAAAATTGAAACTCATAATTTATTGATGCAAGTTTAAAATATTCACTATATTTAAATATGGTACTAGATGGTGTGCAGTTTCATTTCACAAACAATAATGTGTAGTGTGTGCATGTGTATATATAAAACAGACGCACACATGGAACACACAAGAATTTGGGAAGCCTTATTTCTGCATTGTTGGACATTGGAATGCTTTTATTTTACTTTTCCATCTATTCACTTTATTCACTTTTTAACACAAGCACATTGTCCTTATTATTGGAAAATAAGAAAAGAAAATTCTTTTCTCAAGGTAATGGACATGGCTTCCGGAGGACTTTGGTTATATCTAGGAACCCAAATGGATACCTTTTTTTTCTTCTCACATTCATGCATGGTTCACATTATTGGAATTATATAACTAGCTATCTATACCAACTTACCATTCAGATTGATCCATAGAATGGAGAATTTCAGGATTAGTTGCCAGAGTAGTGTAGAAGATTATCTATAACTCATCAATGGTACATTGTTATATTTGAAATAGTTAATATCTTAAGTACTCCCTCCATTATTTTAATTTTGTATAATAACATTTTCTTCTTCTACATGTTTTTTTTTTTTTTTTTTGCTTGGTAAGAATCGAACCCCGACCTCTCCTTGGGAGAGGGTGTGTCTTGACTTCTACATGTTGTTGGTGAAGGATCCCATTGTTGTAGCACTTCCAAATTATCATCCATATCCATTTAAGATGGACTCCAATCCATGAAGTTCCATTTCATAATATGTTCATAATGAATGCGTAAAAGAACTTTCTGGACTCTACAGAACAAAAGACATCTACCACTTGCCTAGTTAATCCTTGAAGTTTAAACAATGTATGATATGACCATGTAACGATTTGTTGATATGGGTGCCACACATTAAAAAACACTGGCTGTCCTGTTTGAGATCTATCAGGACAAGTTCACATATTATATTGCCAATGTTTTTAAATATTTTTAATTATTTTATCTCTGTGTTGTATACCATTCCTCTTAATGTAAGCGCAACCCTTATACGCAGTTATAGTATAATGTTGCTCTGCTGGATTACTATACCACTGTTTGAAGCTTTATGTTTGCATGCATAGAATAATGTATGTTAATAAGATTTGGATACCTTGTGTAGGTATCTAGTAAACAATGATTTCAATGCATTTCATATTTTGAGTTAGAGTCTCCCCTAATGAGATTTTTCCAACCAATTTAGATTCCTTCATTAATTAAATGTGTCTTGGCTGGACTTAAATTTTCAATTATCAACTATACCCATATTTATATATTGCTTCCTGTAACGTTAGTTTTCATGTGTTAGTTTGTCTCATAAAATTAACTGAGTGGTGTTTGACATGATGAAAGCTTGTACCTGCAATCACAAAAACACTTTGGAAACATGCAGGAGACAGATACTTGAAACCGATGATTATTCCAGATCCAGAAGTCACATTTGTTCCCCGAATGAGGGAAGATGAATGTCTCATCCTGGCCAGTGATGGCTTATGGGATGTCATGTCAAATGAAGAGGCCTGTGATGTGGCTCGAAAGTGTATCCTTCACTGGCACAAAAGGAATGGAGTTACTCCATCCGTAGAAAGAGGTATTGGTGCTGATCCTGCAGCTCAAGCAGCAGCTGACTATCTCTCAAAATATGCAATCCAGAAAGGAAGCAAGGATAACATCACTGTTATTGTGGTGGATTTAAAAACCCAAAGGAAATTCAAAAGAAAAACCTAACGGTAAGCTTGTCCATTAGCTCAGTCAAATCTGTTAGGTATAGAATTTCATTTAGTCCATATGTTTTACCATCATTAATACTTAGCTTTAGCCCATCTGTTTTTCACATGGGTTTAGTGACTGTGAAATGATATGCTCTGTATGTACTACAACAGTATTTATGCAATGCAAAAGTAGTATATTGATCTACATTACTAGCTATAATTATACAAGTTAATCATCTTACCCTGTGCTCTTATGTCTATATAATTCTTTAATTTGAGTTCCTTGGATGCTGTAGATGAACTGGTTCTTAGATCAACTTTATCTCCTACATTTGTGATGAACTCAACCTGACCTACCAATGATTTTACACTACCATACAGTAGACTTCATTCTGTTGGAAGCATACATACAATATATATGGATCCTGTCCCTGATAAAATACCTCCAGAGAATTATGTACTCCATCCCCATAAACAGCGTCCAGTAAACTTGGGTTTTAGATGGTTGGACTTTAGAAAGAGCCTTTGAACATAATAAAATATATCATCACACTTATCCATGGAAATTTGAGTGCATTTCTGATGCCTCTTATGTCTCAGTCTCCAAAGATAGGAGATCTGCTTACTGGTGCGATAGATAATGTGGTAATGATCAAGCTCAATCATCTGGTAGATGTTGATTGACCAGGTTCAAGATGGCAAATAAGTACGTATTTATTTTTTCTGCTATCATGGAGGATATGTCTGAAAATAAGGCAAGTGAACATACATGTTATTTGCTCAAAATAGATTAGTTGTTGTACTTTCATTTATTTTCTGTCACTCTTCGCTTGTTCCTTCCATTGACGCTCGTTAATATTCAGTATCCACAACTTAATAATATACATCACAGGAAAACATACCTCATTTCTTCTACCGCAATCTCTAGATCTGTTATACTTTTGTTTATCTTCATCAAAATTATTTTTGTGTATCTGCACATTTGACCCTTACTCGCAATGAATTTAATATTACCAAACACAAATACATGAGCATGATACTTTATGCGAAACAAAAAAAAATATCATTAAAAAAGTTCATTTTATTTGAATAGTTTTGTCATTTGCAAGAAGTGTAAATAGATAACCAAACCACTGATAGTGAATGTCTCTTCTTGTAGACCTCTCATGAGGTCTCTAGTGCTGCTATATGTTTATCAAATACTTTGCCCTCATTCGAGGTACTTCTCATATTATGATTCATTGAGTGAGTTTGAACTGTATCTGTTTGAAAAAGGGATGACATTTTTTATAGGATTTATTATATGTTCTATATGATGCAAAAATGCAGAACTGCAGATAATCATGAAGGTGGCAAACAATGTAAGAATTTTGTTTGTGTAAACAATTTTGCAGATATACTTTGTGTTACAATCCAAGGATGCCTGACTTGAAAAAAAAAAAATCCTTCTCCTGTACTAGTAAAATCCTGCTCTGACACCATAACCCCATCTCACCCACAATCCATCTGTGACTTGTTTTATGTATCTAAATTCAGGATGCCTTGCTTCTTTAGTGGGTGGAAACAAACAGTAGTTACCTGTTATGTTAATTTAAATGATTGTGTGGGAATCCATGGTGTTGACCATGAAACTTATATGAGGTTTGTTTGAATCTTGTTGTTTGTTTATATAATTACCTTGATTCAGTATTTTGGGATTATGAACGCAGTTTTCATTTATTCTTATTTTTCTCATTTTAAAATCAGCTAACTGGATCAATGGATATGCAAGTCTGTCATTTTTCGATAAGCTTCATTAAAATAGGGCTGCTGTCGAAAAAAATTCATATCTATATTACTGATGGGATTGTCATGAGTAATGCAAATTCTATCAATGATTTTTTAATTAATAAAATATTTTTAACTCTTTGATGGACACATATCATCCATCAAAATATGTACCGATGAGATTCTCATAGATACATACCTGTAGATACCCCAATTTTAACTGTCCAAAAAGATAAAAATACTTCAAGTAACATTTAGAAATGACTACATTTGAACATTTAATAGAAAACTTCATTAGAAACCAAAAACTGGAAACCCTAGTTCAAGATTTAGAAAAATCTAGGACCTGGACAGGGGTGGCTACTTAAGAGTAGCCGCCCCATATTGGGCGGTTAGTTTCAACTAGCCGCCCCCCTAGCCGACCTCAAACCGCTTCCCTGGGATGGGACATATAGCAGCATTTAATGCTGATGATTGCGGCGGTTTGTGCCCCTTAGCCACCCCCTTCTGACCGGTCCAAACCTAGTAGCCGACCAAAGCCACCGCCTGTCAGAGATGGGATGTTTGTCAGACCATCATTAGGTCGGCTAGTTGAAAGTAGCTGCCCTTGACTGGGCGGCTAGTTGAACCTGGACATTGTCAAACAACAAAGATCTAATGGGAGGTCAAATCAAGTATCTTATTACCCATTTTAATCTATTGTCCAGTGGACACTCCCCTGCCCCTTTTTTACTATAAATAGGAGGCATCCAAAACATATCTAACACAATTCAGTACTCCCACCACCATTTCAAAACCCTTGAGAGAGAAAGAGTCCTATTTGTGAGTAGAAAACCCATCCCCTACACAAAATTACTCTCTTAATCCACTCTTCAAAACTCAGGTTAAGCCTAGTTTAGCCTCTGCCAACACCCAAACCAAACCCTACTCAGGCTCTGCCCAAATAAAGCCAGACACTAGGCGGCTACTCCTAACTAGCCGCCCCCCTCTAGCTGGCTAATTCTAACTAGCTGACCCTCACACCCAGATTTTTCAAACCTCCTTTAGTCAAGTTCCCAAAGCAGAAGAGTATATCTGTTTTTCACCTCCGGACCCGTAGCTCAGAGAGGAGAACCCATACAATTTTCCCGCGAGGCGATCAACAACAACACTCAACTTTTCTTGCTTTTTAAGAAAGCAGGTGACGATTACAAATAAACCTCTGTCTTTTCTAAGAAGCAGTCGGGTGGCGGCTCAGAAATGACACTACGGGCAGTGACCTGATCAGTCGCGAGACGGACCAGGACCAAGTTCGCAAAACCCTCAAGTTTTTACATACCGACAATACTGATATGCAAATTTTCTCTTGCTGTCATAGTTGAAGCATATTGATATAACCATGATGAGAATCGGTTGATAACTTTTATTCTCATCTAAAGAAATATTATTATGAAAAGTGAAGTATATACCTAGATAGACCAATATATATATATATATTTTAAAAAGTGAATATAATTTAAATTTTCATAGATTGTATTAGTGTAGTACATATTACACTAGAACAATTTACTATTGGACTGTATAGGTGGCGAGGGGATTGTCTCTTGGTTACAAACAGGGCTGCATAATGGATTGACTAATTTTTGAATTCATAGCTTATGACTAGTTTGGCAAGGGGTTAAGATTTTGAGGATAAGTTGTCAGTTTTAGTGGATAAAAAGTTGTATTAGTGTAATACATATTACACTAGAACAATATACAGTTTACTATTGGACTGTATAGGTGGCGAGGGGATTGTCTCTTGGTTACAAACGGGGCTGCATAACGGATTGACTACTTTTTGAATTCATAGCTTATGACTAGTTTGACAAGGGGTGAAGATTTTGAGGATAAGTTGTCATAGTTTTAGTGGATAATAAATCTATCAATTTTGTTTATATTTCTGTTTGTTAAAATTGAGATAAAAAGTGAGGATAAATGTTATCTCAGCTTTTAGGTGGAACAAAATATTTTCATTTTCATTTTAAAATTGGAACAACTGTTATTAGTTTATCTGAATTATTTTTTATACCAAATATGGATAAGTTGTCCTTGCACTCACTTATCCCTATAAGTATCATTTACCTCATCACTTATCCCCTTGCTAAATGAGTCTACAAGGATAGTAGTATTTTATTAGGTTTTTCTAAATGAACTGGTGGTAGAACGGTGCTACAAGGCAAAATTATCCACCATAATTATCCTTTATAAATTTAGGATTTGAATTCATCAATGAAAATACAATTTACAACAATCAACAAACGATATCTATCAATTGCAAACCCCTCGCTTGGAAAGGACTTGGGCACTCTGTTGCAATAGCCCCTCGTGGCCGTTCTACAAAAAATAAAAGATCCATTCCTCAAAGGAGGCACCCCGCAAAAACTTAAGTGCTACAATAAAGGGGGAAGAAACTAGGGCTGCAACTTGGTTGTGTTGAACCTGATTTTTATATAGTTGGGTTTGCTAAATCGGGTTCGGGTTCGGGTTTGCTAATTCGGGTTGATTCATAAATCGGGTTGGGTTTAGGTTGACCTCACTCACAACCTAACCCAACCCGAACCCGTAAACTAATAGTTAAAAAAAATCATGGTCGTTCATTCTGTAACTCCTAATCTAGACTGTTCAAATTTTAGGTAAACTTAACTAATCTTACTGGTTGGGTTGGGTTGGTTTATTTAATTTGCACATCATATTTAAACATCGGGTCGGGTCGGGTTGATCTATTTAATTGCAGGTTGAGCTCATGTTAGTTTAATTCGGGTTAAAAATCGGATTGAGTCAGGTTAGGATTGAATAGTTTAGAATTCGGGTTGAACCCGAACCGACCTCGCCCAAATTGTAGCCCTAGAAGAAACTGCTATAAACAATAGAGATGCTCAAATAAAAGACGTTGGAGAAAGAGATCATGGAATTTATCCCTACTAATAAAAACAAATTCTTCTCTTTTTCTTCCTCCCCCTCTCCAGTGTCCTTCTCCTCCACCTCTCTCTCTCTCTCTCCTCCCTCGATTCTCCCATCAACCAATTTTTTTTGTTGATAGGAGTGAGATTTAGATCTTCTGTTTATTTTTATCATAATGATATCTTGTTTAACTTATCATATGATTATAAATACATTAAGTGAAATGAATTTTTTTTTTTAAACTCACATGCATTTGCAACCGTTTGATTTTCAATATGGCAATGTGATAACTCCTTAGTGAAAAATAAAAAATGATACGAGTTATAAGTATATAAAAATAAACGGATGATACAAATTTTTATAAGTATATAAACTCTCTTCTTCTCTCTCTCCCCTCCCTCACATCCTCCTCTCTCTCTGACTTCTCCCTTCCCCTATTGACTCCACCAACTAATTTTTTTTGGTTGGAGGGAATGGGGGTTGATTGGTGCTCGTTGACAATCAAAACCTTTATCCTGGCAGCCATTTCTTCAACTATGTGAAACGGACCATGCAGTCTATAAGAAATACAAACACTATTTCTTCATGTTCAAACCTATGTGTGCCTCTAGAAGCCTTTTGACCTGGTGTTTGTATGTCTGTACTACAATCCAGTCCTATGATATTTTTTATGTAAAAAATATTTTGTCTATCTATTTATATATTTTTAATTTCATGTCAACTCTCAGCAAAATATCAGAGAGACGTGATAGATTCAAAATCTACCTGGTTTACTAGTGGCGGACCAAAGAAGGAGTCAGTGGGGACCGAGGCACACCCACTGGATTTATGGGAAAAAAACATACAAGTGCAATTAGTAATAATGATAAGCCTAAGAAAATTTTAGAAAATAACATGGACAATTATGTACCCAATGAAGGATTCTTTTAAATAGTTGAGTACAATGAGGGATATGAGAGGGGAATACGATATCAAGTATCTTTATTATGCTATTAAAAATTTAAAACTCTATTACACACATTCACTTTTTCAGTTCTAATTCTAGTCCCATACGCTTCGTTAGCGTCATTTAAATTCATTCATGCAATTTATTAGACTATATGCTTCATTTAAAAAAAAAACATTTACCTCTCATTTGATGGGGTATACTATTTTTAAAAAAATCATAACATGTATTAGAAATGGGATTGGAAAAAGATATGTATATAATATAATAATATTTTCCAAAATTTTACTGTATGGTGTCTAAATTTATGTTTGAGTGATGTTACATATAGTTTTTTTCAAGCCCAATTTTAGTCTCATTTACCTTGTTAGCATCATATACTTACAATAACAAATATATGGATCAATATAAATTTTCACATTTTTCATAAATGGATTCATACAATTTATTGGAGTATATACTTCAATTTTTTTTTAATAAAAGCTATATATCATCAGATGAGATATACTATTTAAAAAAAATCCATAACACGTGTAGACTCTAATTGGGTCTGGAAAATAGATTTCACGTAACATTATCCTTTATGTTTATTTATCAGTGATAGCCCCCACTAGAAAAAAAATCATGGGTCCGCCACCAAGTTCACTATAATTTGTTTAAGGGTAGTCTTTTGAATTCTAATTATGTTATAAAAATATATTTGTATTATTTTTTTAAATATGCAATATATATGTCTAGATACATTTCGTTTGCCTCTACATGGATGATAATAACTAACATTGTAAAAAGCGTTGGGAGTTAGTTGGACAGTTGAAGAGGAACTAGAGATTAATAGGCTCCAATCAAAAGTAGAAAAAATTATGACATTACATCTCCATTGTTAAATCATAGAAAAATAACATCTCAACCATGGAACCGGGTTAGATCCAACACGTGTTGAACAATTTGATGCTTCGACGCAATCATGACTGTCTGATCTTATCAATTTGAGATAAAAAAATTTAATTGAATCATAAAAAAATGTTATAATTTAATCGATCTTAATTTTAATTTTAAAATATGACAGAATATCTCAGTCATAATGATTCAATAAGATCGGACAGTAATGATTACGTTAAAGCATCAAATTATTTAACGCGTGTTAGACCTAACCTCGGTCCCACAACCATAACAAATTTTCACAAATTTCTCCCTCACATCCACAAGCCCCTCCCAAAAAACATCAACCGTGCAAATTTGGAAAAGAAGGGGGGAATTTAATTCCAGGTCCTTTAAGGAATCTTTAAATTATTTTTAGGTCCCTAAAACATCTGAACTTATTTTTAGGTACCCAGACTCCATTGTATTTTATTTCTGGATTCTTCTATATAAACATCATTAAGTTCACCATTTTTCATTTTTATCCCTCCTTCACTGTCTATGCACACTGTTAACAAACTTGTGCACATTATTATTATTTTTTAGCGAAATGTGGTCATTATTAAACTGTTTCACTGTTAACATGTCTATGTACATTGTTAAAAATGTGAAGAAATGACAAAATTGAAAAAAAGGGGTAAAAGATAACCCAATTGGATGGAAAGACCTAGAAATAATACTTAAACTAATTTAGGAACCTAAAATAATTTCAGATACCGGAGGACCATGAATTAATTTCCCAAAAAAAAAAAGCAAGTCTCAACCATTAAATTATAAATTAATAAAGAGAAGATAAAAAGAAACAAATTGAATCATGTTTCCACAATGTTTTCTCCTAAAATAAAGTAAAAATATAGGATACTAGGACTCTTTTTCCCCATAGGTACATCTCTTTGGTATTGTATCTTTATTTTTATCTTTTGATTCTTTGTATATTCCCCCCCCCCCCTAGGTACATCACTCATCCTCTCTCCAAGATGAATTCAAATATAGGATATTAGGACTTTTTTCCCCATAGGTAAGCCTGTCAATCGGACGGATACGGATCAGATATGTCAATATCCATATCCTAACTTTCGGATTCGGATATTAATTTTCAGATTCGGATCCCTTCGGATACAAGTCGGATACGGATATTTTTCGAATAATTGACATGTTTGAATATTGACATTAATTTAGATAATCAAGTGATATTATAGAGAGATATTAAAATTAAAATTAAGATTTTAAGGCTTATTATCTCTTTCAGATATCATACATTGAAAATTTAATAGTATTATAATATATTATTATTGTGATTAATCATACAAGATAACAATATGGGCAATATATAATACAAATATATATATTTTTATAATATATGTCGGATACGGATATTTTTCAGATCGGATAGACTGATATCCATATCCGCACTTTGGATCTTCGAATTTTGGATATTTCTGATTTTTCGGATACGAATTCATATCGGATTCGGATTCAGATCGGATTCGGATAATGGACAGGCTTACCCATAGGTACATCCCTTGGCATTGTATTTTATTTTTTCCTTGTGATTCTTTGTATATTTTTATACTTCTATTCTTTCATATTTTTATTTAGGGTTTTTGTTAACGAGTGCCCGTAGAACACCTGTTAATCCACATTTAGTGCTAAATTTTTAGACAACCCAAAAAATTTAATTATGATATTAATTAATAAATTGAAAGATTTTTTAAAATACCAACAATGCCCCTAATAAATTCACCACTTTTATTCTTCTTCCCTCCCCTTAATTTTTCCCTCCCGTACCCAAATTTTTTTCCCTTCTCTCCCACAAAAGTTTCATATGAAAATATACAAATGCACATCTCCTATTACTTTTGTACTTATCTCATATCTCACATAATTGTGATACTTGTTTTAGTGTTGCTTATGTGAAGATAGTTTTTGTGTGGTATATAAGGTAATTTTTTTCTCTTTGTTTGATTTAATCTTTTATTTTAAATATTTTATATGTACATCTATTCTTTATTGATTTTTTTATCATTTGAATTTATTTTAATATATTATGAATAAATGGACTTGCATGCTTTCGGCTCCTGCTGATGCTTTACATCAAATCGGTGTAGGCAGATTTGTGGTAAATAAAAAAAGGTGTTTTGTAATTTTGTTTATAAAGTAGATGCTGAAATTTAACTTTTATGTCTTTTATTATAATGGGTTGGTATTGTAGATTGTGCATTGAAAAACTTATTAATAAAAATTAAATCATAGGAAACACATGTATAAAAAAAATGTTGATTTAATAAAAAATTTGAGTATGAGAGAAAAAATTGGATATGAGAGGGAAGTTAATTATTGTATACAATTTACATTCAAAATTTTCTACATCTGTTATCTGAACTGTGGGAAGCAACAAGTGGAGGCTCCACACTAATTCAAACACATCAATATTTCCACGTTATGAAAATCTAACCTATAAATTAAATCTAGCCCATAAACTAATTTATGATCCTAAATCTATTTGCCCTAATTAAAATTAAGGGAAAATCCAAATAACCCTTTGCAAACAGTATGAAATCCATATAACCCTCTCATTTTTTCTAAAGTCTATATAACCTCCTAAAAACAGCTATGTAAATCTAATTAGCTCATTGAGTTAAATTTGTGTTGACAAATTAGGATTATTATATGAATATTCTGTTTAGTTAACCTTAGTTACCCCCTCCCCCAACAATGTGTTAAAAATGTAAAATATCATCTGTACATGATAATTTATTCCTCCAGATTGGGTTTTTTAATGGGGTAAAATCGTGGTTTAACTCAGAGAATTATTTGGATTTACATATGTGTTTTCAAGGGGTTATATGAACTTTAGGAAAAGCGGGGGGTTATATGGATTCGATGCAGTTTACAGAGGATTATTTGGATTTTTCCCTAAAATTAATTGAGATAATAGATCATTTCCATCCATTTAAACCCATCTTATACAAATCTCGAGCACTAATACACTCAATACTTTTTGCAGCAGACCCATCTTATAAACTGCGTTATTATAGTGTCAAGGTTCTATAATTGTGTATAACACAAAAAAAAATTGGGATTTTTAGTTTTAAGTCCCTGTAAACATGCATATTTAGGGATTTCCCTCACTTCTTGATATTTCTTTTTTAGTCCCCATATTCAACCGTCTATTTGGTTTTTAGTCCCTCCGTCAAACGTCCGTCCATACACCGTTAATTTGCAAAATGTGATTTTATTTTTTAGTCCCTATAAACTATGTTATTTATTTTTAAGTCCCTGTAAACTATGTTATTTAGTGATTGGTCCCTGTAAAATATAAAGAATGGAGGGACTAATCACTAAATAACATAGTTTACAGGGACTTAATCATATTTCACAAATTAACGGTGTATGGACGGACGTTTAACAGAGGGACTAAAAACCAAATAGGCGGTTGAATATGGGGACTAAAAAAGAAATATCAAGAAGTGAGGGACCTATCCCTAAATATGCATGTTTACAGGGACTTAAAAATAAAAATTTCAAAGCAAATAAAATATATTATTATATATCAGTATATACTTTATTTTATATAACAGTATAAACTTCAATGAGAGAGTATGATTTTTTTTTTATAAAAAAACACCGATGTGGATTGTAATTGAAGCTAGATATATTATTTTCCATAAGTCCCAACAAAAATAACACAACCCCACAAAAGGACGAGATACAGAGAAAGATAAAATTAAAGAATCCATTTAATAAATACCCAGCTACTATTAGCCCAGTTTGGATATATGATGTAGGACAAATTATTCAGATAGGATCACCAGAAAAAATCAACCAAATAAATTACAAATCAAATGTCATGATCTTTGGAATAGCACGAAATTTTACATGGAGAAAGATAACGAGATCATCTGAATTAGTTGTTATACAATAACAATTCTTAGTTTTCTACAATTCCTTGATTGAAGCATACAAATTGGCGAATTTATTATTTTTAGTAAATTTTATATTTGAGATATCTCTATCATAACAAATCGGAATTGATCACTATAGATTTTAGTGATCATTTAGGATCTCATATAGTAAAAAAATTAGTTTTCAAATTTTACTATTTTTAGTAATTTTTAATTGTTTTTGTTATTAGTATTATAGAAGCCCAAATCTGTCACATCTTAGGATCCATTTAAAATGTCATACCACCCCAGCCCATGGCATTGGGCCATAAATACAGCACCATCTCAGGTTAGGCCAGGGAAGAATTCCATCCCATGATATGCTTACATGGCAATAGACACACCTCCTCCCACTATAAATAGAAGGGTATCCCCTTCACAAAAAGAAGGATAGAGAGATAGAGAGGAGGGGGGGGGGGGGGGGGGGTGGGCGCAGATACTTCTTCTTCCCAAAATAAGAGAACCCTAGATCCAAGCTTGAAATCCCATTTTAAGGGAGATTGGGCTTCACCGTCGGAGGTTCTCGTCAAAAAAAGAACTACATGTGGCTTGATCCCTCAAAAAGGGTACGTAGACAGCCTGATTTACATCAGGTTCAGTCAAGACGAACCTCGTCAATCCCTCCACGGCGGAACCTAATCATCGTCTCTTCACGGATCTACTCAAACGAAGCCCGGACCATCCTTGAGTCCGGCCCATTCAAGGAGGAGGACATTTTTACCTCCCACAAATTGGCGCCGTCTGTGGGACACGGGAGAAAAAGTTGTTTCCCTAAACAAGATCTGGTAGAGATGGTGAAGATGAGGAGGGAAACATATTAATTGGGTTTCAAAGAAGAGGTGATGCTGGGGGCAAGACCCCCTTCCTAAGCCTGTCAATCGGACGGATACGGATCAGATATGTTAATATCCATATCTTAATTTTCGAATTCGGATACGGATATTAATTTTTGGATTCGGATCCCTTCGGATACAGATCGGATACAGATATTTTTTGGATAATTGACATGTTTGAATATTAACATTAATTTGGATAATCAAGTGATATTTTAGAGAGACATCAAAATTAAAATTAAGATTTTAAGGCTTATTATCTCTTTCAGATATCATACATTGAAAATTTAATAGTATTATAATATATTATTATTGTGATTAATCATACAAGATAACAATATGGGCAATATATAATACAAATATATATATTTTTATAATATATGTCAGATACAGATATTTTTCGGATCGAATAGACTGATATCCATATCCGCACTCTGGATCTTCGAACATCTGATATTTTTTATTTTTCAGATAATTGATAGGCTTACCCCTTCCATCTTATCTCTTAGATGAGACATCCCAATGAAGAAGGGCAAATCTTGAGAAGACCACCACATTAGATCAACCTCTACCTCCTCTTGTAGCTGAAGAAGAAGCGCTGCAGAGAAGAGATCACGTGGAGCCAAAGAAGCCATTTTTTCAGGTATTCCCTGCAAGTCACCTTTTCAGGTATTCCCTGCAAGTCACCTTTTCTGGTCTTCCCTTCAGACCAGGTCTTCCCAATGGACCATCTCTTCAGGCCATCTCTTTAGGTCTTCTCAATAGACATCCCCTTCAGGTCTTCCCAATAGACCATCTCTTTAGGTCTTCTCTTCAGGCCATCTCTTTAGATCTTCTCAATAGACCACCCCTTCAGGTCTTCTCTTCAGGCCATCCCTTCAGGTCTTCTTAATGGACCACCTCTTCAAATCTTCACGACGGGCCACCCCTTCAGGTCTTCTCGACAGGAAACCCCTTTAGGTCTTCTCGACAGGAAACCCCTTTAGGTCTTCTCAACGGACGAGACACCTTAAGCCGCACCCATCTGTTATGGACTCGAGGTGGCGCATACAAATAAGCCGTACTTGTCCATTTCGGAATAAGAGGTGACGCACCCCTTAAGCCACACCCATCTGTTATGGACTCGAGGTCGCGCATACAAATAAGTTGTACTCGTCCATCCTGGAATAAGAGGTGACGCACCCCTTTAGCCGCACCCATCTGTTATGGACTCGAGGTTGCGCATACAAATAAGTCGTACTCGTCCATCTCAGAATAAGAGGTGACGCACCCCTTAAGCCGCACCCATCTGTTATGGACCTGAGGTCGCACATACAAATAAGTCGTACTCGTCCATCTTGGAATAAGAGGTGACGCACAGCTAGCCGCAATGGCAATTAAGATGCACTCCAATGGGACAGGGCATGGACGAGGTCGTGAGGAGTTAAAACTCTGCCTGCTAAGTGAATTGTACCTTGTCACCGATCAGGTCAAGGGTCGTGAGGAGCTATACTCTATTCACTTATCGGGTAGCACTCGAGTCACCCCAGACTAAGGGTCGCACACTAGCTGCAACGGCAATTAAGACACACTCCAATGGGATGGGGCATGGACGAGGTCGCGAGGAGTTAAAACTCTGCTTGCTAAGTGAATTGCACCTTGTCACCAATAATGCCAAGGGTCGCAAGGAGCTATACTCTATTCACTTACTGGGTAGCACTCGAGTCACCCCAGACTAAAGGTCGCGCACTAGCCGCAACAGCACAATTAAGACGCTCTCCAATGGGACGGGGCACGGAAGAGGTCGCGAGGAGTTAAAACTCCGCCTGCTAAGTTAATTGCACATTGTCACCGATCAGGTAAAGGGTCGTGAGGAGCTATACTCTATTCACTCACCGGGTAGCACTCGAGTCCCCTCAGACTAAGGGTCGCGCACTAGCTGCAACGGCAATTAAGGCGCACTCCAATGGGACGGGGCACGGATGAGGTCGCGAGGAGTTAAAACACCGCATGCTAAGTGAATTGCACCTTGCCACCGATCAGGTCAAGGGTCATAAGGAGCTATACTCTATTCACTTACCGGGTAGCACTCGAGTCACCTCGGACCAAGGGTTGCGCACTAGCCGCAATGGCACAATTAAGACTCTCTCCAATGGGACGGGGCACGGATGAGGTCGTGCATACAAATAAGTCGTACTTGTACATGTCGGATTGGGCGTAGACCAGGTCTTTTGGTCTTTCCTATAGGACTTCCATTCTGGTCTACCCAGAAGATTAGGTCTTCCTTGCAGGTCTTCCATTCTTGTCTTCCTAGAAGATCATGTCTTCCCTTCAGGTCTTCCATTCTGGTCTTCCCTTAAGATCAGGTCTTCCCTGCAGGTCTTCAAGTCTAGTCTTCCCTTAAGATTACGTCTTCCCTGCAGGTCTTCTAGTCTGGTCTTCCCATAAGATCAGGTCTTCCCTACAGGTCTTCCATTCTGGTCTTCCCTGAAGATCAGGTCTTCCTTGCAAGTCTTCTAGTCTGGTCTTCCCTGTAGGTCTTCCAGTCTGGTCTTCCCAGATGATCAGGTCTTTCCTGCAGGACTTCCATTCTGGTCTTCCCAGATGATCAGGTCTTCCCTGCAAGTCTTCCATTCTGATCTTCCCTTAAGATCAGGTCTTCCTTGTAGGTCTTCCATTCAGGTCTTCCCTTAAGATCAGGTCTTCCCTGCACGTCTTCCATTCTGGTCTTCCCAGAAGATCAGGTAGAGGGGCGAAAAAATGACATACCGGGTTTAGGTAGTTGGGTCTGTCCACTCCATCTCCTCCGACAGGTACCGCTAGGTTGCCGGCGATCCTCCTCCTCGAGCGTCGTGAACACGGGACGGGGGTGACCTATAGGAGACTCGAGTACGGTCCGCAGTGGACCGATTGACGAGATTTTTGGTCTGGACTGAACCTGATGTTCCCTCTCAGTCTGCCTACGTACCCTTGTTTAGGGATCAAGTCACACGTAGTTCCTCCTTTTTGGTGGTGGGATTTTGCACCGGAAGTGGTCATGTGCCAGGGGTCTAGCTGAAAGAAATTTTTGCCTTTTTAAGAAGAATTCATTATCTATTTATAGTACTTTGGAGGGATGGGGATCTCTCTCCCATCGGACGGATGGAGAGGGATCCCTGATTTAGATGATCATGAATATGTATATTTAGGGATTTGCACAATCAGTCATTGATAATCCCTAAACAAATATACATATTTTGCTTTGGATTTATGGAATCAATTAATGATGTTTCCAAATATAACATATATTGTTGGGATTTGGGAATCAATTATTGATAACCCCAAATCTAATATATACGTTGCTAAGATTTTTGGGAATCCTCAATGATGGTCCATAATTAAAAATATGTATTGTTGGAATTTGGAAATAAGTCAAGGATAATTCCAAATCGGGCCAAATATATAATCAGAGATTTGCATGAGATTCTGAGATATCTGCATTGATAACACAATAATCACTTTTTCATTTGGGATTTGATTTTCTAAATTTGACTTTATATTTTCTGATTGTCGGATATGACGGGCCGGATTCATGAATCGTGGTGATTCGGGTCGTGGACCTTTGTTAATCGGGTCTTGGATCGCGGGCACATGGAGCTTAGTTAGGGGCCCAGAAAATTGGGCGCCCACATCAGGTTTTCTCTGTAGGTCTTCCATTCTGGTCTTTCTTTAAGATCAGGTCTTCCTTGCAGGTCTTCCATTCTGATCTTCCCTGAAGATCTGGTCTTTCCTGAAGATTAGGTCTTCCTTGCAAGTCTTCTAGTCTCGTCTTCCCTTAAGATCAGGTCTTCCCTATCAGTCACCTTTTTAGGTCTTCTCTATAGGTCACATTTCCAGGTCTTCACTGCAGGTCACCTACTCAAGTCTTCCCTGACAGGTCACCTATTCAGGTCTACCTTGTTAGTCACCTTTTCAGGTCCTCCTTGGAGGTCACATTTTCAGGTCTTCCCTGTCGGTCACCTTTTCAGGTCTTCCCTGTAGGTCACCTATTCAGGCCTTCCCCTACAGGTCACCTTTTCAGGTCTTCCTTGACAGGTCACCTTTTTAGGTCTTCTCTGCAGGTCACCTTTTCAGGTCTTCCCTGCAGGTCACCTATTCAGGCCTTCCCTATTGATCAATTTTTCAAGTCTTCCCTGCAGGTCACCTTTGAGGTCTTCCCTGCAGTTCACCTGTTCAGGCCTTCCCTGTCGATCACCTTTTCAGGTCTTCCCTGCGAGTCACCTTTCTAGGTCTTTCTCGCAGGTCACCTATTTAGGTCTTCCCTGACAGGTCACATTTTCAGGTCTTCCCTGTTAGTTACCTTTTCAGGCCTTCCTTGCAGGTCACCTATTCAGGCATTCCCTAACAGATCACCTATTTAGGCCTTCCTTGACAGGTCACCTTTCCTTCCCTGACAGGTCACCTTTTCAAGTCTTCCTTGACAGGTCACATTTTTAGGTCTTCCCTGTTAGTCACCTTTTCAGGTCTTCTCTGTAGGTCACTTATTCAGGCCTTCCCTGACAGGTCACTTATTCAGGCCTTCCCTGACAGGTCACCTATTCAGGCCTTCCCTGACAGGTCACCTTTTCAAGCCTTCTCTGACAGGTCACCTTTTCAGGTCTTCCCTGTCGGTCACCTTTTCAGGTCTTTCCTGTAGGTCACCTATTCAGGTCTTCCCTGCAGGTCACCTTTTCAGGTCTTTCCTGTAGGTCACCTTTTCAGGTCTTTCCTGACAGGTCACCTATTCAGGTCTTCCCTAACAGGTCACCTTTTCAAGTCTTCCCTGCTGGTCACATATTTAGGCCTTCCCTGTCGATCATCTTTTCAGGTCTTCCCTGCGGGTCACCTTTCCAGGTTTGCTTTGCGGGTCACCTATTCAGGTCTTCCCTGACAGTCACCTTTTCAGGTCTTCCCTATCGGACACCTTTTCAGGTCTTCCCTGCGGGTCACCTATTCAGGTCTTACATGCAAGTCACCTTTTCAGGTCTTCCTTGACTGGTCACTTTGTCGGTCACCTTTTCAAGTCCTTTCTACAGGTCACCTTTTCAGGTCTTCCCTACGGGTCACCTTTTCAAGTCTTCCCTGCAGGTCATCTATCTAGTCTTCCCTGTAAATCAGGTCTTATAGGTTAAAGTAAGAAAGAAATAGAAGAATGTCGCTTCGATAAAAGTCAGATGAGAATTTAGCATGCGAGGTCCCAATGTTTGATCTTCTACTCTCCCGATCCCCAAAAGACCAAGAGTTTGAAGATTTGGTCTAATCATTAAGAGGACTCCTCTTAAGTCTATTCTTCTTCTCTCCCGGTCCTTGAAAGACCAAAAGAGGGAGCATTGTAGAAGCCCAAATCTGTCACACCTTAGGATCCATTTAAAAGGCCATACCACCCCGGTCCATGACATTTGGCCATAAACACAACACCATCTCAGGTTAGGCCAGGGGAGGATTCCATCCCATGATATGCTCACACCTCCATGGCAATAGGCACACCCCTCCCACTATAAATAGAAGGGTATCCCTTTCACAAAAGGGGGGATAGAGAGATAGAGAGAGAGGGGGGTAGAGACTTCTTCTTCTTCCCAAAAAAAAGAACCTTAGACCCAATCTTGAAATCCCATTTTAATGGAGATTGGGCTTCACTGTCGGAGGTTCTTGTCAAAAAAGGAACTACGGGTGGCTTGATCCCTCAAAAAGGGTACGTAGGCAACCTGATTTATATCAGGTTCAATCCAGACAAACCTTGCCAATCCCTCCACGATATTGTTGGGATTATGTCTCGATCTGGTGTATCACATTGGACGGTCATGATAAAACCATATTAGGGTGGGCACCTAATTGATATATTAATTAAGATTTGATCTTAATTAATATTAATTTAAAGTGATTCTCTTAAAATCAAAAAACAATATTTGTTTATTAATTATGAGATTACTTGGGGAGGAAGTTATTTATCATGTAAATATATTCTAGGTTTCCATGGCAAAATATGGCATGATAAGATGTAGAGATCCAAGGGTGAGGTTGAGAGGGCTCTAAGAGAGTAACTCCATGAGAGAGTTTTTGAGTCTCTTAATGTATTTTTGTACCTCAACTATTATAATGGATTCTTTAATTTTGCCCCGTGGATGTAGGCCTAGGCCGAACCACGTATATCATGTGTTTTTCGTGTGATGGTGTCCTGTTCTTGTGTTTGATCTCGGATTTTTTTTATGGCTTCCGTGAATCCATTCCCAATAGTGGTATCAGAGCTCTAGGTTCAACCTAGGAGGACGAGATCTGAAGAACGATGATAGACGGCAACACAGATTGATGATGGCGTACCATCGATGGATTTGCTGTTGGAAGGTCCAACAATAGTTGTGTCGTATCGAGTTCTACGCGAAGAAGAAGAAAATACATGTGAATCATGTATTGGAAAGAAAAAAAAGGTTTGAAATACGATCCATCGTATATGAAAACATAAAGAAAAAGAGTTGTTGGTTCTTTTTCTCTTTCTTTTGCATGGGTGATGAAAGGGAGGCCTTGCATGCCTCGGGAATTAAAAAAAGAAAAAACGAAAGAGCCGCAGGTGCATGGGATTCTTGATGTGTGCATAGGTTCGGGTGCACAGAGAGTTCGTGGCGTATGGTGACGAGGCAATTCCCTGAGGTGCGGGTCCAAGCATAAGTGTAGCGCCCTCGTACCCAAGACTCCGTTTTGGAGCTCGAATATGGTACGTTACCATAGATTTTCTCGATAAAACACGGGTCATATATATTTTTTTTTTTGAAACAAAGAGATTTATTTAATCATACCAAATCATAAACCATAACTAGGATCTAAACATGACTCATCCTAAACGTGGATGATTACGCACAAAATATTTTAACATAAACATCCATCTGTTTTTGATGGAAGGGACTAAGGAAAACTACATAGGAGACTAGACCCACTCACCTTAGGTCCAATAGATGCGAAACAAAACTCCAGTAGGTCTAAGGCAACCTAACCCGACCTGAAATGATACGAATTGATCACAAAAATGTGCAAACAGTACGGGACCTGATGGTACCCGTACTCACAGGACCCGACGGCTCTTGGCAGAACCGTCCAGAGACAGGCCGACGGCTCCTCCTGGGACCGTTCGAAACAAACCCGACGGCTCCTGGGGCCGACCCTTAACAAACCGACGGCTCCATAGGGAGTTGTCCCGAACATGCCCGACGGCTCCTATAGGGGCCGTCCTGGGACAGAAGTACGAAACCCTAACATTGTTATTTTTTGTAAATTATTTTAAAGCATTCTACCATTGAAAACAAAACACGAGTTATTCCAAAACGGCGTAAAAACAGTGAGAATCTCGTATTGAATCAAATCGTGCATTCGAGAAATCGATTTAAAATAGAACAAAGATTCATTTGAAACATCTTCGAAAAACCCTAGATCTATCATAGGTACAAATACGAATATGGATCTACGTTCAAATCTTCAAAACTCATGAAAACACGACATTGATTTGGATCTATGCATATAGGGGCTGAAACATTCTTTAAAGGATCTTAAAACATGATTCCTTCCTTAAATGAACTAACCTAATCATGGTGTCTACCTATGCGTATTTATCTTCACATGAAAACTTACAACCCATCTTAAAAGCATGATCATATCATAGTTATAACATTAAATCCTAAAATCATCTAAATCCCATTAAAGTTTTGAGGAAAATCCAACAAGAAAACCTAAGAAATAAAAAACTTCAATATACGCGTTGAGATTCAATATCATCGTCAAAACTTGTAAAAACATCATGAAATCATTGACATATCAATGGTATAACTTAAGACCTGAAATCATATCAAGAACTTAAGAAAAACAAGAAGAAAACTTATTCTTTTTGTTTGAAAACCTTTAAAACGAGATCATATGAAAACAACATTCAAAGGGATTTACTATAAGTCAAAAACTCTTCAAAACATCACTAGAAACTCACCAAAATCTCGTCCAAAACTCCTTCCCAAGCTTCCTCAACAAAGGTGCCCAAGAGAAGAAGAAAATAAAAATTTAGGGTTTGATGTTTCAATGCAAAGGAGAGAGAAGGAGGAGTTTATAAACCTCACACACGCACAGGGACAAGAATACGACACCATCAAACCCGAATAACCACAATCAATGCTACTGTTCCTTTCAAAAATGACTGAAATTTCGAATTCAATTTCCGCCCAGATCAACGGCTCTTATTGAGCCCGTCGATCAATCACCCGACGGCTCTACCCGATCCGTCGCCCATGTGCCCGACGGCACCTATACGATCCGTCAGAGACTGTCTGACTCTTTGGTCCATAACTTGGTCTATATGCATCCGATTTACGATCCGTAAGAAGCGTTGGAAAGCCAACGAAACAAAAATCTAATCATGCCAAATTATAACAAATTTGGAACACTAAACACTCCACAAAATAGGCTAACTAGGTCTTAAAATTCATAGTCGTTACAATAAGACTCATGAAAGAATTGCTTGATGCGTGGAGGTGTGTGAAGCGCATATGCGGTGTTCGTGCGAGAGGAAGATGATGAAACAATGCAACACAAAGAAGACGTTCTGAACCGAGTTTGGGAAAGGAGACATCCCAGGTGGTTCAGGTAAAAGGCGAGTCTAGGTATTCTGAGCTTACTAGCGCGTGGTGTAGCTTTTTCAAGGTGGAGTCCAGACAATCCTTCAAAGACGCCCATGGAGAGCGTGCGACGGATGCACGAGATTACCAAGTCAATGTATTGACTTGAAGATGCGGCGGTGCAGACTTCTGGAGGAAGATGTTGCTCAAACCTTTGCAAGGTTTACCTGCAAGGTGGAGTTCTGCTGAGAGGTGGAGACATCAGAAATCTTCAAGGGGTTCGAGAAAGTTCGAGTTTACCAGATACGAGCCAAGGTGGAGATTGTTGCGATTATGTCTCAATCTTGTATATCATATCGGACGGCCATGATGAAACCATATTAGGGTGGACACCTAATTGGTATATTAATTAAGATTTGATCTTAATTAATATTAATTTAAAATGAATCTCTTAAAATCAGAAAACAATATTTGTTTATTAATTATGAGATTATTTGGGGAGGAAGTTATTTATCTTATAAATATCTTTTAGGGTTCCATGGCAAAACATGGCATGATAAGATGTAGAGATCCAAGGGTGAGGTTGAGAGGGTTTTAAGAGGGTAACTCCATGAGAGAGTTTTTGAATCTCTTAATGTATTTTTGTATCTCAACTATTATAATGGATTCTATGTTTTCTTAATGTATTTTTGTATGTCAACTATTATAATGGATTCTCTGTTTTCACCCCGTGGATGTAGGCCTAGGCCGAACCACGTATATCTTGTGTTCTTTGTGTGATGGTGTTCCGTTCTTGTGATTGATCTCGGGTTTTGTTGATGGCTTCCGCGAATCTGTTTCCCAACACGGTCCCTAATCGTCGTCTCTTTGCGGATCTACTTAAACCAAGCCTGGACCGTCCTCAAGTCTGACCCATTCAAGGAGGAGGACATTTTCACCTCCCACAAATGGCGCCGTCTGTGGGACACGGGAGAAAAAGCCGTTTCTCTAAACAAGATCTAGAAGAGATGGTGAAGATGAAGAGGGAAACATATTAATTGGGTTTCAAAGATGAGGTGATGCTGGGGGCAAGACCCCCATCCATCTTAAGTCTCAGATGAGACATCCCAATGAAGAAGGGCAAATCTTGAGGAAGACCACCACATTAGATCAACCTCTACCTTCTCTTGTAGCTGAAGAAGAAGCGTTGGAGAGAAGAGGTCACGTGGAGCCAAAGAAGCCATCTTTTTCAGGTATTCCCTGCAAGTCACCTTTTCTGGTCTTCCCTATGCATCAGGTCTTCCCTGCGGGACACCTTTTCTGGTCTTCCTTGTAGGACACCTTTTCTGGTCTTCTCTACCGACCAGGTGTGCGCTTCAGGAACTACGGGTGGCTTGATCCCTCAAAAAGGGTATGTAGGCAGCCTGATTTACATCAGGTTCAGTCCAGATAAACCTTGTCAATCCCTTCACAACGGTCCCTAATTGTCGTCTTTTTGCGGATCTACTCAAACCAAGCCTGGACCGTCCTTGAGTCTGGCCCATTCAAGGAGGAAGACATTTTCACCTCCCACAAGACTTGTAATATAAGAAAAACAATTTTTATCAATAATATTCTAAATTTTTCTTATTTTGGGGCTTTCTTCCTTGTGGATTCAAGGATATCTTCTGAATTCAAGGAGCTTATGAGATCTCAACGCTTGTTGGATTTTTCTATCGTTTCATGCTGCGTTAGGTGGTATCAAAGAGAGGATTTTTCTGCCTTCGATGATAGATAACAAAGTGAGAGACAACTAACCTATTGACCGTGGTCGTGGGTTGGAGAACATGTGGAAAGTGTTCGATATCAGGTGCGAGAGATCCGCGAGACAATTGCTGGCCTAAACCTCAACGCCAACAACAGACATCCTGAAGGTGATATGAGACGTGCTGAGGAATTTGCTCAAGACAGACTTGTTGCTCCGAACGTGATTCGATGTTCTCTTCATTATCAATATATAATTAAGTTATTATGAGATTTATGACTATTTTAGTATTGATCAAGAATAAATGATTTTTTTTACTTATTTGTGTTTTTAATTATTCTCGTTGTAAAATATAATAATAAAATTTTTGTTGTTTGATTAATCATGTATGATGGAATAAATGGAACATGGTCGCGTGTCCAGAACGCCAAATCGGACATGGAAAGCGGGAATGAGTGGAATGACCGTCCCGCGGGTTGTCCCTGACGTTGTCGCTCGTTACGAACCGAAATTCAAAACGGACCGAAAATTCAAAACGGGAGTGTCTCCGTGGAATTTCTTTCCCTTTCCACAAACACAGACAAAAAAATAAAAGTAAAAATTAAAACCCAACAGTCATTATCTCCTCATCGTCAGTTCTTCCCGGTTTCCCTTCCCCCACCAATCCTATTTCACACCACACTAAGACCATTTTAAAGGTCCACTCAATTCCACTGTTTCCCCTCATATATTTCTCTTCTGCCCATTCAACATCACCACCACCACCACCACTGCTGTTAGAGAGAGAGAGAGAGAGAGAGAGAGAGAGACCATGAGAAGGAGAGGTATTATCTCCTCCAATCCCCAGCTCAAGCTCTCCCTCCCTCCCTCTGATGATGCCTCCTTCTCCAAGTTCTTGTACTCCTCCTTCTCACTCTTATCTCCCCTTTTGTTGGGATTCTTGAAATTGAGGACTTTTTTTTTTTTTTTTTTTTGGGTCAGGACGAATAGTGGTACATTCACGGATGGGGATCTGTTTGTCAACAAGGACGGCGTCCGGATCGTCTCCCAGGATGGAGGACGGGAGGTTAGACGCTTTGGGTTCTTGAAAATTTATGTTTTTTGAGTGTGGTTTTCTTCGATTCGACGTACATAGGTTTTGTGGATATGATTTCTCCTTGAAATTATAAATTGAGCTTCTCTAGGATGGACTTTCCATAGGGATTGATGCATATTGAGATGCTGGGTTGCACAATTTAGGATTATATTTTTATGGGTCATTGATACACTCGGTCAGTCCTGATGGAGTATGTACTAGGTTAGACCAGTATGTACTTGATTAGAGAAAATGCAAAAAAATATGCATTAAATTCATTTGTGTTCATACTTCACTTTTTGTGAAGGTTTGTATTATATTTGACAAGTTTTAGTTTTTTTTTTCTTGGTTTTTTCTTTGTGGAGTTTATTTGTCATGGTTTGCACAATTTAGGACCATATTTTCATGGCCATTGATGCACTTAGGGTCCGTTTGGTTTCATGTAATTTGATTTCATAAGGATTTCATTTTACGTGGAAAAACTTTTTTCGGAAAAGGAAATCCATTTTCGGTGTTTGGTTGTACTGAAATCATTTTACGGAAAACAATATCCGTCATTTGTTTTCCTGTAAAATGTTAACATAAAATTATTTTCTAGTGTTTGGTTCTATAAATTCAAAAAATATTGTTTTTCATATGTATGCATTAATATAAAATTATGAATATAACAAATAGATCGAAATTATTAATAAATGCAATTACAAAATTTTTTCTTGCATTCCATTGTTTCAAAATAACAATACCTATACTATTTAACCTTATTAGTCATAAAAAAAGTACTATTTAACATGATTATTTTTCAAAATATGTAAGTTTCATAAAATTATAAAAAGTTGACTAAATAAACTTATCACCTAATAAATTAAAATTCAATGTGTCCTTTGTTCTATTTATATTAAAAAAACATTAAAATTAAATAACATTTAAAAAGTTCAAAGAATAACCATATCACCTAAAATTTTTCCTACAAAATAGATAGTCTATCCCTTTTTTTTTTAAAATCAAATATATGACCAATTCAAAGTTCACAATTAACCTTATCTTATCAAATCTGATCAATTTTTTACCCATCAATTTCACCGTGGCCTTTTTTTTTTGTTAAAACTATTTTTATTTAGATTATATAAATTTAATCTTTTGGGATAAATTCAACTAGCTTTCTTTTAAATTATCTTATCAAATATTTATTATTTGAAATAACCTTATCATTTGAAATAATATCATACTTGAAATAACCTTATCATTTGAAATATATATATACATATATTATCTATATATTTTATATATATATATATATATATATCATCTTTAACTTATCAAACCTTTCCAATTGATATGAACAAAAAAAATTCAACGTGGCATTTATTGGATCTTATTTTGGATTATTGGATTATTTAGATTCATTAAAATCCCTATGACCCTTAAAATTCTATTTTAATAAATTTTAAATCATATAATCTATTATGTATTTTGTTCAATAAGATATCATGTCTAACATGGCATTAATAAAATATACAAATCAGATGTTCAAAACATTTTGGATTAAAAACAATTATATGCATCCAACATTTTTAAAATGAGTTTTTTTTTTCAGAATTCTTTTTTTTAAATTAAGACATGAATTCACAAACATAAACTTAACATATGAAAAAATAAATAGAAAGAGAGGCATGATGTAGTCCTAATTGCATACAGGGGTGGATCCAAAACAATAGGGTGGGCGATATCAAATATTAATATAGAAGAATTTTTTTCTTATATTTGATGTAATTATTTTATATATTAAATATTGTGATATTCAAAAGACACTCGGTCTTTTTTATAGCCCTATGCACTGTGATAATGTAGTATATACTGCGTATCATAGTGTGAGGTTCTATCATAGTGTATTGAATAAAAAAAATATTTATTTACAATGAAAAAAAATACACTAGTGTATCTCAATTTATATAACACTTTATATAACAACATATACTTTAATAGGAGAGTACATAATTTTTTTAGCAAAAGAAAAATGGTATAGATTGCAAATGGGGTTGCAGAAGGGACTTGACATATCATTTTTCTTTTCTTTCAGTCCCAATTTCAGTCCCATATGTGTCGATAGAAAATCACCAGAACATATACTCACATTAACGAGGTATATGTTTTAATAAAATTTTTTCACATTTTCTTTTAATGTATTCATACAATTTATTAAAGTATTTGTTTCATTTTTTTTATAAAAGCATTGTATCTCATTAGATGAAGTATATTTTATTTTTAAAAAATTCAAAACACATGTAGACTGGAATTGGGATGAAAAGAGATTGTATGTGACATTATCTCAATATATATAACAAATAACAATATATATATATATATATATATATATATATATATATATATATATATGTATGTATATAAGATCTAGGCCGGGCTAGCCAACCTTTGGATCCGCCTCTAATTGCATATATAATTTTTCTAATCAAGTATACTAGGTTAAATGAGTATATACGCAAGAAAGATATGTATTAAATTCATTTGTGTAAATAATTCACTTTTTTGTGAAGGTATGTATTACATTTGACTAGTATATGCATTGTATTAAATATTGATTTTTTTAATCTATCTATGGGGCCCTAGATAGATTTATCAATCAGTATATCGATTCGAGGCTTGAATGGAAAATTGTTTCAAAATTTTTTGAAAAAATTGAAAAAATCAGAAAAAACTATAGAAAATTAAGTAAAATTAGAAATTTATTGATTTTTTTTTTCTTTTTTTTTTTGAGAGGAAACACATGTAATGAATTACTTAAAGGCTAAAAATTTAAAATACAATGTTTATATGCTGAAAATGAAACATCTAATATATATATCATGCATAGAATATATATCATTCATTTTGAAATTACAGTCGATAGAGTAAGGGGCTGTTGACAACAACTATTCATTGCTACTAATCACTCTCAAATGACAAATGAGTGATCTATGGTTTCCCTTCCTGTTAACTCATCGATCAACATATCAAATATATATCAATTTTTTCTGTGTTTGGATGATATCTCAATGATCAATATATCACCCAAACCGATAAACAAATAAGTGGCTTGGATTTTGTGGTTGGAGATTTTTTTCTGTATATCAGACTGACATATCGATGTACCAATCAATATTTGCAACTATGATATATACCTTCTTGAAAAATTCAAAATGTGTTGTGATTGTAAAAGTGGTTACATGAATGAGTGTCCCTAACATTTTCCAATTTTTATATATTTTAATTAACTTTGTAGACATCTTAATCATTGCTTTGTGCTCGGAAACACTTGGCATTCAACTGGGATGCAACCTGCAAGCTTCTTTAATATGCATGATTGGGTGATCCTCCCCTACAAAATAAATGCAACAAAGAAGAGCAAGGGCTAAGACTCAGAAGAAGAGATCTACCAACCCCGTGACCCCAAAAACATCATCCTATAATGATATTCCTCAGTAACTATTCCTCCCCGTATACAACACATGATTAGCCCCCACGCAAAATCTCCCAAATATTATCCACATACATTTGGGTGCACTTTAATATAACTTGGTTTTTGGCTTTTGCATAAGTTATAGGGAGACCACACCATGGCCAAGACAAAATTTTGTGATATCTTTGCTTTCACGCTTCCATCTCCCATCAGCCTCAACCTCTTCCCAGTTAGCGTCATCCCCTCCAAGGTCGAAAAATCCACCACTGTCCCCATGACCCCGGCCAACATAGTCCAAACTTGGCATACCATTGGACAAAGAACAAATTGATGCTTTGTAATTTCCTCATCCAATTACACAACATGCATGTCATGACATCATTAAATGCCAACTTCGCTCTATAAGCCTTGGTAAGCAGCTTGTTTTGGTACATCAACCACATGAAGGCTTATAACTTTCAGAAGGGATTTGAACCTTCACATCTTTTTTGATATGATTGCCATGACATGTAGTCTTGGTCATTCCTTTACCAAGTGTAGCACCTTCTGACAGAAAATTCAATCTTTGGCTGAGGTTTCCACACCATCGAATCCTCCTGCAGAAGTCTAATGTCAGAGCTTTGTATTTTTGTAATATCATGTGATGACTATTTCTGGATGTTGATTATAATTTTGTATTTTTATTTGAATTCATGTCATAAATTGTTAGACAATTCTGCAGTCATTATAGATCATGTGGCTTCTTAACATATGGTATTTTTTTTGTATTGCCAAACATGGAACAGCCAACTCCTATAAACGCGTCTGACAACCAGTTGTCATTAGCTGATATAGACACAATTAAGGTGATCGGTAAGGGTAGTGGAGGAATTGTGCAACTGGTTTGCCACAAATGGACTGGTCAATTTTTTGCTTTAAAGGTATATGTCGACTTAACATCGAAGTTTGCTTTTGCTTTCCTTTCCATGCATTTCTTCAACTGTTGGTCATGTGGTTTGATTTCTTCTAAAAGAAGGAGTTGTTGTTTCCTTCCATAAAAAGCTGTTATTTTCCCAAAATTGTGAACATGTGAAAATATCATTCATCTTTACTGTATTAGAAACCTTATATATGGGACTGTTAGTTTTTCATTTTTTTTTGGGTTAGGTAAGTGGTGAGACTTGAACCCAAGATCTCATGGTCACAAAGTTTGTTGTCAACCATTGACTGTTAGTTTCAATACCTTAACAGGCTCAGAAAGGATTGCTTGGTAGTTTCTTCAGATCCCTCTCTGTTAACTCTGTTATCATTTCCAATCTCACACTAACACACACTATATATGAGAAAAGAGCACTGATGTCCATTTTGTTTTATTGGGTTGGATAATTCCTGTTAAAAGACCATTCTGTTTCGAAGAGGAGCATATATCATGGTTGATGAAAAACAGAGTAACAACCTTGGTGGCTTGGTATATCCATCATTGATGCCTCACCAAGTGTGGATACACATGCTTATCTTATTGGCCAAGGGAGGAAGCCTTCTCTTCCAAAGCTCAGTTGTGATTCTTTAAATCAAATTAATCTGGAATTGGGAATTTACTTAGGAGTGGAATGTATAGAAAATGGCTCGTAGATGGGCATTTAGAACTGTCAAGGTGTGAGGGTTCCTTTGTATTTCATTTATTGTTAGAGGAAGGAAGTTGTTGCAGTAGAAAACCTTGGGCCTTTTGAGTTCACCTCCTGGATGAATGTTTTTAAAGTTTTCTCAATATTGTTGATCTTTTGAGAAAAAGTTATTTTTATTCACGATTCTCAATATAATTTGTCTTTGTCAAATATTTATAAGAGTATTGTTTCTTGTTCTAGGTGATCCAAATGACTATTCATGAGGATGTCCGCAGACAAATTGTACAGGAATTGAAGATTAATCAATCCTCTCAATGTCCGTATGTTGTAGTGTGCTACCATTGTTTCTATGACAATGGTGTCATTTCTATAGTCTTGGAATACATGGATGGAGGATCTCTCTCTGATCTTCTGAAAAAAGTGAAGTCTATTCCAGAGCCATTCCTTGCAGCCATCAGTATTCAGGCTAGTATTTCTGGCACAATGTCACTTATTCTTGGACTTCATAATGTACTAGTGTCATTTTGCCCTTTTGAGCTGATGGAGCAGTTCTCTTCCTTCTATAGGTCCTCAAGGGTTTGATATATCTTCATCACCAGAAGCATATAATTCATCGGGACTTGAAACCGTCAAATATTTTGATCAATCACAGAGGTGAAGTTAAGATAACCGACTTTGGTGTGAGTGCCATTGTGGAAAATTCATCTGGCCTGAGGGACACTTTTATTGGAACTTACAATTACATGTCGGTGAGTATATTTTCTTAGGTGAGGAACTTTAGTATCTTTTCATTTCATATGAAGTAGCTTTTATTGATTGTTATGTATACATTTTTCTGAAACTTTCAAAGCAATTAAGTATGCATTAAATATTTCAATTTGAGTAGCCGGAGCGAATCAGTGCTAGTGCATATGGAAAAAGAAGTGATATATGGAGTTTGGGACTTACATTATTGGAATGTGCCACTGGTCGTTTTCCATATACACCACCAGATCAAGGAGGATGGAACTATTTTGAGCTTTTGGCAGCAGTGGTCGATCAACCATCTCCTTGTGCACCTCCTGAGCAGTTTTCCCCTGAATTTTGCTCATTTATTTCAGCGTGGTAAACACATATCTTCAATTTTGTTAATTTGTTTTGTCCTTATTTTAGTGACTGCATTTAAAAGCATTACTATTAGCTATGACATTCTTGTGCAATATGATTATATATTTAACACTGATTGTGAAATTTTTTGAAACATTTCTCTATATATAGAGCTTGCATTTAGTGTATTTTAAGTTACTATTGGTAAATTCTTTTGTCATGTCCTTTCTTGTATGGTATGTTATAATGGTACTATATTCTATTTGCTCTCAGTTACATATTCTGTTCGCCAACTATGCATGATCTTGAGATGTGTGCTTCCTTCAAATGGACAACATTTCTGGTTTAAGGATGATATGGATTCATCAATAGGATATCGGTAAATTCTGGCTGTACATTTGTTTGGATAAAATCTAATCCAAATTTGGATGTGTTTTAATTCGTAGAGCTGAAGGAACTATTGTTTTAATTCTCCCAGCCTTTTTATATTTTCAGATTTATCACTGCCATTTATTTGTATAATTTAGAATGGTCACCTGGATTAAGACCACCCAAGTTAGTTATAATTCGATAAATTAAAAATACACTCTCTGAATACTTTGTTTTTCTTTTGTCATTTGGTCAAATTCAATTGTTTCTTAATTAATCTTCTCTTTTGTTTTCATTTACAGATAGTGCATGATCATTAATTACTTCAAATTCAAAGTTCCATAATGGTATCAATGGTCTCACAAACAAAATCATTAGAGTAGATGGTTCTTTTAACAAGAATGAGAAGCCTATATGCATATTAAGAAGCCATCCTTTTATTCTCTCTATGTTATGTCTCTTTGAGAGAATGTATAAGCCCTCATTTTCATCTCCCTAAATGATTGATGTGCTATCAATATCAAGCAACTTTGGTATGACAGATAGAAGAAAATAGTGGAAAGAAAAATAGGGGATCTCTAATTGTATATATACTTTTCTCCTATCCTTTGAACATTTTTTAAAGATATTAGACATGATGGTGGAATGCTACCTGAAGATCCTTGACTACATCTTGTTGATATTCTAAACAACATTGGTACTATAGAGAGGGACTATAGAGAGGGAAAAAAATCCGAGGGACTTACAACTTTTGGATGCTTATGGAATATTACCTGAAGATCCTTGATTCCATCTTGTTGATATTTTAACAACATTGGTAGAATAGAGAGAAATAAATTGAGGGACTTCCAACTTTTGGATGTTTAATATATGAAGACAAATTGGATATCTTTCTGATGCAGTCCAGTGCATCATTCAGGATAATAAATGAGAGTAACTATTGGGTTCCCCAGTCCCATCTTACCCAGTGATGGAAAAAAGTTTCTAATCATTGGGCACACTAGCAATGCCACATCTTTGATTTGATGAGGACCCTTTGTTTGACAAGGCGCCCAAGGTCATCTATGCGGATGGCCCATGTCTTGTCAATTTTGATATCACACTCAAAGGCAACCATGCAGTGGACTTGTAAAAATTTAAATAAGATGAAGCTGAATGAATCACCGCTATGAACATCTCAGCACTTTTACTCATGATGAGGTTGAGAACTCCATGAAATGCTAAAGCAAATGGCAAGGCTATTCATTCATCAAGATTCAACCCACCTTGTGTTAATGCATGATTTGTTGATCGAGAATGTTAACCACTTGAGCTGACTCTCTCCAACCGGGAGAGAATCATGCAAATCGAATGTTGATGCGAAGCTACCATGAGGAGGACTTGTATTTCAACAAATTTAAATTAGATGAAGCTATGAATGGACCACTGCTATGAACATCTCAACACTTCCTGCTCATGATGAGGGTGATACCTCCATTAAATTTTAAAGCGAATGGTGAGGCTACTCATTCATTAGGATTTACCCCACCTTGTGTTAATGCATGATTTGTTGATCGATAATGTTAACCACTTAGAGTTCTAGGAAGATTCTCTCCAACCAAAAGAGAATGATGCATATCGAACCTTTATGGTATTTTGTTTATTTTTTTATTTATCTAGATAACTAGTTAATTGATTTATGCCTTTGTAATTGTAGTTTTCTTTGGACGAATTGGATAACTTTGTTATGATTTGTGAGAATTAGGTTAGGAACAATAGTTAGGTAGGACTACATTGGAATGTTAGAGTAGCTAAGTTAGTCTTTCAGACTTTTATTTATTTATTTGATGACGTTTAATTAATATTTTTCTTATTGTTGCTTTTGCTTCATGACTATATTGTATGTTATAACAGTGTACACAAGGACCCGAAGAAAAGGCTGACAGCCCCACAGTTATTAGTAAGGACACATTTACTACTTTGTAGTCTATACTAGAAATATCCTTAAACAAAATGTTTCAGGAACACTTTACATCTTGGATCCATTAATTTATGTAGGAACATCCTTTCTTGAGGTTATATGATCACCTTCATATTGATCTTGTTTCGTACTTCAAGAACTCTGGAACTCCATTGGCTACCTTCTCGGCATGATCTGTCCGGTTAGTCTTCTGCCAATTCTTTTGGTTTCGGTGAAACGATTTTTGTTACTTTTCATTTTTATCATGCAGTTGAATGCTTGGTTTTGCATGTCCAGGTGATATCTTGTATTCATTTGAGTGCCTAAAAAGATGTGCTTGTGATTGAGCATTCTAAGCCTTGCACAATTTTATCAGAGAGGAGTGCAATGAGCCTACAAATAAAGAATTTCATTGTATATTGTACAATAACTTATACATAGTGAGTTCTTTGTAATGGGAAATGAGCCTCATAGGTATGGATGGTGTGTACTTTAAAATAGAATTTACTGATCTTCTAGAAAAGCCAGTAATAGCATGTATTTCACAATGTAAAAATTTGTTGTTGCATGGTGGAATAAAGGCGTTGTGAGAACTAGTTTTTTTTAAGTCTCATTTTTCATCTCAAGAGGCATATACCACTATTTGGACGGCACATTGATTCATAATTGTTGTGCCTGTGTCATAAAAGAGTTATTTTGGTTAAGCTAGTGTCATTTGGAGCTTTATTTTTTTCGATTGGAGCCGCTAAAATTTTAGTTTTTAGCTATATGCGGGAGATGGAGTGTTCTGTTTAATAATATAACTGCACATTATGGGTCTTAGTATCGTTTTGTACTACCCATAAAAATTTCATCGAATTCCGATATCGTTTTGAAAAAATATGAAGTTTCAAATCGCATCCGTGTTTGGTCGTTATTGGATTGGGGTGTGAATTGCATGCACACGTCTAAGTGGGTATGGCTTTGACAAGTCAAGTGTTTTGTTTTGTTTTGTTATGTGGTTTCTAAGTGGGGATGGCTTGACACCAACCAATCCACTTTTTGTCTATTAAAGGGCCCCAAGTGCATTCCCTCTCTCTCCCTCTCTCTATCCCTCTCAAGCTCCTCTCCTTCCATCTGGTCCAGCCCTTTGTGTGGGTGTTTTTGGTGAAGAAGATGGTAGAAGAAGATGGAGTGCTTGGAAGAGGTGGTGCAAGAAGAGGAAGATCAAATAAAGGTGTGTCATTTTGTTGTCTATTCCTCCTCCTTATGGTTCCCTGGTTTTCCCATCCCCTCTCGTTCAGCAAGAAGAAGAGAAGCTAAGATTGAAGGTGGTGGTGGTCAAGGTGGTTGTGGGCACGCTTGTGTGCTCCCACATCTCCTTCCCTCCCCCCTCTCTGGGTAAGCTTTCCCCTCTTCTTTTTCTGGTTGATCAGCACATTTGGGTGTGTTGGGAGGCGGTGCATGCTAAGTGTTTGTGACTTGGTGTGTGTGCATGGTTGCTTGGTTGTAGGGGTGTCGGCGTGCTTGCGTGCATGCTGCCTTGTGCTTGCTGTCCACAGCCCAGCATGCCCTGCCAGCACTAGTGCTTGTGCCCAACGAGCCCAGCATGCCCCTGCCTACTGCCCTGCCAGCACCAACGCCTGTGCCTGCACCTGGGCCCAGCGTGCCCTACGCCTGTGCCCAGCGCGCCCTGGGGCGTGCCCTGTGCCTGTGCCCTGCGATGTGCCCAGTATGCCTTGCTTTGCCTGCGCATCCTGGGTGTTGCCTCTTGTGTGTGTGCTTCCCCGTGCGTGCATGCTGTACCACCTACCTTGTATGCGTGCTGTCCTCCCTGCCCTGCATGCGTGCTGTCCCGCATGCATGTTGCCTCGAGTGTGTGCTGCCCTGCTTTCCCTGCACACGTGCAGCCTCACGCGCCATGTTGCCCTTCTTGTTGACGTGCGAAGATCTAGGTATCGGTGAGTGATTCGATCCTACCCTTCGGGAAGCGCTCGATGCACGTAGTCGTGCATTGCACATCAATGGGGCTTCTTGGCACCCTTAATATGCTAGATATCTTACATGTTAGGCTTATATAGCTTGTATATTGCGTAGAACCCCTTATTCTATCATGTACTTGCCTATGTATTGTATTCATGTATGAATGATTATGTTTGCATGCGCCCTTCTTGTATGAGCATGTGTTATGTGTGTTTATATGGATGTATAGAATATGGCATGACGTAGGTAGTCCTTGTTTTTAATACTACCCATATATTAGTAATATCCAGCATGATTAAAAAGGGGTTAATATTTGGGTACATGCCTAATATCCCCTTGCCATAAGACTTAAGGGTGTGGTGTAGTTGCTCCCATATTGTTAGGGCAAGGCTATGACTAACTTCCTGAGATGATGAGGCTCTCTCTCTCTCTCTCTCTTGAGTAAGTAGATGTGGTTCTTACTTGACTCAGGTTTGCTTGGGATTGTTGGCATGCACTTGTTGGTGCGCGAGATAGCGCCTAACCCTTCCCATTTAAGTTGGTGATATCCAACGCATATTAGGTTGTACCTTGTGTTCTTGCATGATTAATGCCCTCGTATGCATGTGTAGTTAGGCCATACCTTGAATGTATATTGCATGATGTATTGTTTATGCCATATATTCATGTTAAGGAGAACCCCTACAGTTAATCATGTCACGCCCCAAGGTGGCCGTCCTTGAGACGTGGCAAATATATAATATCAGCTATCTAAAATGAGGTTAATCTACACAACATCCAAGGCAACAACGCAATTTCAAGTGAAAGCTGACATAATATAAATATATACATATAGCGGAAGCTAAACGACTAAGTCTGTAACCCAAAACATATTACAGACCAGATTTACATAATCAACTGTCATGTGAGAGCCAAATATATATAACAAAAGACATCCATATACAAATACTGTGCACAAGCACGTGTATCAATACATACAGGGAAAAAGGGGGATGCTGATGGCCTCTCGCTCGCAAAACCCAAAACACGGACGCTACACTGACTCTGGTACTGCGCCTAAGGGAGCTCCTCCTTTAGATCCGGCTCAACGCCAACTGAAGGAAAACAAATGCGAGGGGTGAGCCACACGCTCAGTGAATGATACAATTAATGCAACACAACGCATATTAACATTCGAAGGAATTATGGTCCCAACATATGGAAGCAACTACATAAGCTGGTGGGTCGCGTAACAACTCGAGCCCACCACACCCTCACCCTCACTCTCACCGGGTGACATAGGACTATTGGGAGAAAGTTAACCGCTCTACGCCGTTCGTCATCTGGTAGCCCTCTCCCGAGTAGCCTCTACATGGTGGCCTCTCATGACAGCTACCTCTACTATATGGGCGCACCAACAGGCATCATGAGTAGTGTCTGGGAGCACCTCACAGGACAGCTATAAGCCGGGTAGCTTCAACATAGAGCTGACGGAGGGGAGAACACTTGACACACGCGAATATGATCCTCATAGATTTGTCGTCATCGGTCATTTAGACATCGAAAAAGGGTAACGAATTCTCATGAATTCCCTCTAAGGCGCATAACTCAGATGTGGAAAAAACATAACATTCGTAGTGCCAATGCTATGGTATGACCCCATCAGAGGTCATACACATGCTTAACCTCACGAGGCAAGGTTCATTGTTTCATATAAGCATATATTAAGTATATACCAAGCACAATAATTACTCATGGGATTTAATCATGCTAGCATCTAAATAAGTATAACCTCAAGGTCATAATAACCTTTAAGGCATGCCTATACTCATGCTTCTTCATGGACAGGCTAAGGATATGCTTAGACAAGATGGGAGCATGTATAAATCATGGTTAAGCTAGTGTGGGACATGATGCATAGACAAGCATGGTTCCTACACATGATACTAGGATGCATAGTCCTGGCATACTATCTAATATGGCATGGATGCAACCTAGCAAGGCAAGCATTAACATATATTTACAAACAAGGTCAATATGCAGTTATGATGCCCCAGGGGAGGGCAATGCACGTCTACGTGCATCGAACGCCTCCCTACTGGGTTGGATCGACCCACTCACCGCAACCCGGGTCGTTGCGTGATCGTTCGCCAAGATCTGCAAGACAAGGGCATTCAATATGGTGAGTATAGCTACACAAAAACACTTAAAATTAACTAGAAATGCCTAAGGCATAGACATGCACGCATGCGAGTACGCACGTATGCGCGCGTGTCCGAGTGCCCCAGCACCCACCCGCGCCCTCGGGCTGCCACACGCGTGGCCCCGCATGTGTGCGCACATGCATGCACGTGCGCACGCGCCCCTGCACCTGCTGGCACCTTGCCGCGCACCCAGACGCACTGCTGCGCACTGCTCGCGCACAACTCGCGCATGCCAGCGCCTGCGCGCACCTGCGCGCACGCTCTGCGCGTACCCGCACGCCCGCGCGCGCAAGCGGACAGAGCAACACGCGTGCCCAGACCTCTTTAACCCTCTCCCCTTCACTCCTCTCTCACCCTAACCCTTAAACCTAGCATGCATGGCCTACCAAATACCCAACTACACATAAAAAATCAGAGAAAGAGGAGGGGAAAAGCTCACCAAAGAGAGGGGAAGGGAAAGGGGGAGATGAAGGGCTCGCAAACACCTTTCGACCACCTCGACCGCCACCACCACCACCACCACCTCCCAAGCTCTTCCTCTTCTTCTTGGCTGAAAAACAGGGGCCAAGACCCTTGGGCATGAGGTGTCACGCCCCAGGGCGGTCGTCCCCGAGACGTGACAATGGTAAAATATCAGCTATCAATACCTGAGGTCAATAAAGACTCCAACAACAATACACAAGGTGGCAAAGCAAGATAATGATAACTGACTAAAAAGCGGAAGCATAATATATAAGCAATGTCTGTAAATCAAAAAACATTATTACAGACTCGAATATACAATCACTGTCTTGTGAGAGCCAAGTCTAGACCAAAGAAAATACAACCTGTGCCACATGCTCGATTTACAATACATACAATGACTCTAGGACTACTGACAGCCTCGCACTCACCATCCGCCAGAAGAATGCTCCACGCCGCAGGAAAGCTCCAGCACCACGCCCAACACTGCCCCTGAAAAGAAACAGTATGCGAGTGGTGAGCTACAAGCTCAGTGAGTGGCTGGAAACCAATCACCATACAACAGTTCAATACATAAACAATTTCCTTTCAAGGAAATCATGGGTGGAAACCCATGGATAACTGGGTCACGCGGCGGCGCGACCAACCTCACCCTCACCCTCACTCCCGAAGGGAGACTCTTGGGACTTTTGGGGAGAGACCATACCGTCGATCGAAGAGACCCGGAATTACTGGTCTACACAACGCTACTGGATCATCTACATCTAGATAACTGCCCAACGATGTTCTTGAACATCGATATGGGACCGGACCCAACAACTATGGGAACGGTCGAACAACGAATGGGTCACGCGACGATGTGTCTTCACCTCATCCTCACCCTCAACCCCTAGAGGTGACAGGACTTTTGGAAGAGACTTAGACTGTTCTACACCCTTGGTCCACCGGTAGCCCTTTCCCCCACGTAGCCTCTACCTAGTATACTCCCACGATCAGTACGCTCCCGAATGCATCGGTGGTACCTACGGATGGGAGCCCTCTATCAGGACAGCTGTAATCGCCGGGGAGTCCTTACATCGGATCCAACGAAGGGGAGAACGATCCGACGCTCGCAATATCATTCGTTAACCCTCTCCCGGGTAGCCTCTACCTGGTATACTCCCACGATCACACGCTCCGAATGCATCGGTGGTACCTACGGATGGGAGCCCTCTGTCAGGACAGCTACAACCCGGCCTCTTCAACTCACCGCTCTACACCCTTGGTCCACCGGTAGCCCTTTCCCCGGGTAGCCTCTACCTGGTATACTCCCATGGTCAGTACGTTCCCGAATGCATCGGTAGTACCTACAGATGGGAGCCCTCTGTCAGGACAGCTGTAATCCCGAGAAGTTCCTACATCGGATCCAACGAAGGGGAGAACGATCCCATGTTCGCAAAGCGAACCCAATGAAAAACAACTACTCTTGATAATCACTTATCGAGATATCAAAACACAGGCATAACAACAATCTTTGCAACACAACTCATATTAACCTTAAAATAATTAAAGTCTTTAAACGGGAGTAACTGTACATGTTGTGCCTGTGTCATTTGGAGCGCTCTGATTTAAAATTTGGTTACATAATTTTTTTCCTCGAAGTTATGTATTTCCAATTTGGTATTTGGATTTGATTTTGTTAAAATCCAAGATGAAGAGGTTTAAATATGATTTTATTATGAGATGTCCAATTTTGAGTTAGCTTTCGTACAAAAGTGGAATTAGATCAACTAGATTTCTGTAGTAAAAGTTATGTGTATTTTACCAAGTATACCCGGGGAGGGAAATTCTGGCAGCAGGCCTTTTCTATGTTTAGCTCTAATTTCGGAATAGTTGGAGAGATTATTTGATCTTGGCATGAACATAAAAGTTGTAGATAATCCTCTTGGCTTTCCAACGGACTTGGAATTGTGCAATTCGGAGCTATATCGAGGAAGTTATGGCTGTTCTAGTGAAGCATGCGCAGAATTTCTAAGTCAGGGATGAAATGGTCATTTCCATCCCTCTTTAGATATTTATGTGTGCAACAAAATATCTTCTCTCTCTCTCTCTCCCTCTCACTTCCACGTCCATTTTTCAAGCCCTCTCTTCCTCTCTCTCAAGCCCCCCTAGGTGTTTGTGTTTATTCCCCAAAGAGAAGAGAAGGAGAAGGTGCAAGTGCAAGTGAGTGTTTGTGTAAGTGTTGTTGTTTGTCCTCCTCTCTCTAGGTCCCTTTCCATGATCCTTTCCCCCCTGATTTGCAGCCAAGAAGGGAGGCTGTGGAGGGCTGAAGGTGGTGGTGTTGGTGGTGGCGGTTGAGGTGGTCGCGGGTGCGTCGAGGGCCCCCGAACCTCCCCCTTTCTTTTCCCCTCCCAAGGTGAGCCCTTCCTCTTCTTTTCTTGGTTTTCATGGCTTAAGGGGCTGTTAGGGTGTTCATGCATGCTATGCATAGGGGTTAGAGTGTGTGTGAGGGGTTGGAGAGGGTTAAAAAGGGGTTAGGGAAGAGTGGGCACGTGTTGGGGGCTGTCTTCCCGCGTGCGCGCGCAGGCGGGCGGTGGCAGGCGCTGGCGGGCCCGCAGACGCGCGCGGGCGCGTGCGCGCGGAGTGGGCCCGCGAATGCGCGCGGGTGCTGGCGTGAGCGGGGGTGCACGAGGGAGTGCGCGCGAGTGTGCGCACGCGGGGCAGTGCGCCTGGGCGTGGGGTTGGGGACCAGTGCGCGCGTGCGTGCGCGTGCTGGGGCGCACGGGCTGGACGATCAGTGCGCGCGGGCCCGCGCGGCAGCCGTCTGGGTGCGCGGGCAGGCGCGCGGCAGTGCGACGAGGGTGCTGGGGTGCGTGCGTGCGTGCGCATTCGTGCGTGCGCGTGCGGGGGGCCATGCGTGTGGCTGCTCGAGGGTTCGGGTAGGTGTCGGGGCACTCGGACTCGCGTGCGTACGTGCATGCTCGCATGCGTGCGAGTCCGTATGCATGCTTGTCCGAGTTTTGGTATTTCTAATGATTTCTATGTGTAAATTGTGTTGTTACTCACCAAATTGGATGCCCCTACCTTGCAGATCTCGTCGGATGGGATGCGCGAGGTCCCGGGTTGTAAGGTGAGTGGTTCGATTCTAATCCCCCCCCTCTCTAGGGATGCGCTCGACCCGCCATCGATGGGGCCGCCTAGCTATAGTATGAAAAACTATGCAATGCATGATTTATATGATGTAACCATGCCACATTAGACCTTGTATGCTAGGGATATGCACTCATATATCATGTATAGAGGCCCATACATGCCTAGACACCATGTCCCTTGATTGGAAAGCCCTATCTATGCATGTTTCCCATTTAGTTTAATTTATTTAAATCAAATGTGAATATATTGTTATAAGCCTGTCTTAGAGAATATTATAACCTTGTTGTTAAAATATATGTTTCCCCGCATCTTAGTTATGCGCCTTAGAGGAATTCTTGAGAATTCATGACATTAGTAGTGTTACAAATCGTTGTCGACGGATCCAAGAGGATCGTATCCGTGCGAGTAGGCTGTCTTCTCCTTTTGGTTGGATCCGATGTAGGGACTCCCCGGCGTTGGAAAGCTGACCTGACAGAGGGCTCCCATCTGTAGGTACCTCCGATGCGTCGGACAGTGCTGATCGTGGGAGTATACCAGGTAGAGGCTACGGAGTGTGGGAGAGGCTACCGGGTGGACCAGGGGTGGAGAGCGGTCTAGTCTGAAAAGGCCCATGTCACCCCCTTAAAGGGTGAGGATGGGGCGGGTCGGCGGTGTTACGACCCACTAACTTGTGTAGTTACTCCCGTATAGGGACTATGACTATTTTAAGGTTAAATTGAGTGTGTTGAGTATTGTTATGCCTGTGTTTTGATACTCGATAAGTGAGTATCGAGAGTAGTTGTTTTCCATTGGGTTCGCCTTGCGAACATGGGATCGTTCTCCTCTTTGTTGGATCCGACGTAGGAACTTCTCGGGTTTAGTTGTCCTAACAGAGGGCTCCCATCCGTAGGTACCACCGATGCATTGGAAGAGTACTGATCGTGGGAGTATACCAGGTAGAGGCTACCCGAGGAAAGGGCTACCGGCGGGTCAAGGGTGTAGAGCGGTGAGTTGAGGAGATCGGGTTGTAGATACTACCCGGGAGAGGGTTAACGAATGATGTTGCGGGTGTAGAGCAGTCTAAATCTCTTCCAAAAGTCCCAAGAGTCTCCTTCCAGGAGTGAGGGTAAGGATGAGGTGAAGAATTTCACCGCGTGACCCATTCGTTGTTTGACCGTTCCCATAGTTGTTGGGTCCAGTCTTGTATCGATGTTTAAAGGCATCGTTTGAGCAATTATCTAGATGTAGATGATCCAGTAGTGTTGTGTAGACCAGTAAATCCGGGTCTCTTCGACCGACAGTATGGTCTCTCCCCAGACCAGTAAATCCGGGTCTCTTCGACCAATGGTATGGTCTCTCCCCAGACCAGTAAATCCGGGTCTCTTCGACCGACGGTATGGTCTCTCCCCAGACCAGTAAATCTGGGTCTCTTCGACCGACGGTATGGTCTCTCCCCAAAAGTCCCAAGAGACTCCCTCCGGGAGTGAGGGTGGGGGTGAGGTTGGTCACGCCGCCGGTGACCCAGTTATCCATGGGTTTCCACCCATGTTTTCCTTGAAAGGAAATTGATTTTTGTATTGAACTGTAGTATGGTGATTGGTTTTCAACCACTCACTGAGCTTGTAGCTCACCCCTCGCATACTGTTTCTTTTCAGGGGCAGTGTTGGGCGTGGATCTGGAGCTTTCCTGGGGCGTGGTCTTATGGGCGTGGAGCGTTCTGTCGGCGGGTGGCGAGTGCGAGGCTGTCAGCATTCCTAGAGTCATTTTATGCTTTGTAAATCGTGCATATGGCACAGGTTGTATTTTCTTTGGTCTAGACTTGGCTCTCACAGGACAGTGATTGTGTATTCGAGTCTGTAATAATATTTTTGATTTACAGACATTGTTTATATATTATGCTTCCGCTTTTCAGTCAGTTATCATTATCTTGCTTTGCCGCCTTGTGTATTGTTGTTGGTGTCTTTATTGACCTCAGGTATTGATAGCTGATATTTTATGATATTTGCCACGTCTCGGGGACGCCTGGGGCGTGACAGTACAAGCTAGTGGGTCGTAACATCGCCGACCCACCCCACCCTCACCCTCACCCTTTAGGGGTGACATGGGCCTTTTGGGACAGACTAGACTGCTCTCCACCCTTGGTCCACCAGTAGCCTCTCCTTTGCGTAGCCTCTACCTGGTATACTCCCACGATCAGTACCCTCCGAACGCATCGGTGGTACCTACAGATGGGAGCCCTCTGTCAGGACAGCTTTCCCAACGCCGGGGAGTCCCTACTCGGCTCCAACGAAGGGGAGAAAACAGCCTACTCACACGGATACGATCCTCTTGGATCCATCGACAACGATTTCTAACACTACTAATGTCATGAATTCTCAAGAATTCCTCCAGGGCGCATAACTGAGATGCGGGGAAACATATATTATAACAACAAGGTTATAATATTCTCTAAGGCATGCTTATACCAATATAATCTCATTTTGATTTAAATAAATTAAACTAAATGGGAACATGCATAGATCAAGGCTTTTCAAGCATGGGACATGGTGTCTAGACATGTATGGGCCTCTATACATGATACATGGATGTATATCCCTAGCATACAATGTCTAATATGGCATGGTTACATTATAGTAAAACATGTATTAACATAGATATCTACATATTATAGCTAGGGGGCCCCATCGATGTGCGACGTGCGTCTACGCGCGTCGAGCGCATCCCTAGAGAGGGGGGGGGGGGGGGGATTGGCATCGAACCACTCACCATATGACCCGGGACCTCGCGCATCCCATCCGACGAGATCTGCAGGGTAAGGGCATTAAATTTGGTGAGTAACATCACAATTTACAGTTAGAAATCATTAGAAATACCAATGACTTAGACATGCACGCATACGGGCTCGCACGCATGCGAGCACGCGCGTACGCACGCATGCCCGGGTGCCCCAACACCTACCCGAGACCCTGGGCTGCCCCACGCGTGCCCCAGCACGCGCACGCACGCGGTGGCCCCCAACCCCGCGCCCAGGCGCACTGCCCCGCGCGCGCGCACTCCTGAGCGCACCCCCGCTCGCGCCAGCGCATGCGCCCGCGCGCGTCCGCACGCCGGCCAGCGCCTGCCAGCGCGCGCCTGCGCGCGCACGCGCGTAGACTGCCCCCAACGCGCGCCCAGCCCCTCCCAACCTCTTTTTAACCCTCCCCAACCCCTCACACACACTCTAACTCATCTACCTAGCATGCATGACTTCCCCAACTATCCCAACAGCCCTAAAAATTAAAAAGAAGGGGAAAAGGACTTACCAAAAGAGGGAAACGGAAAGGGGGAGATGCGGGTTCTCGACGCACCCTCGACCACCTCAACCACCACCACCACCACCACTACCTCTTCAGCCTCCTCAACCTCCTTCTTGGCTGAAAATTAGGGGGGGGGAGAACAAGATATGAGAGGGTGCTTGAGAGAGAGGAGATCAACAACAACACCAAAACTTACACAAAGTTTTCTCTTGCACTTGCACCTTCTCCTTCTCTTCTCTTTGAGGATTTATCACAAACACATGGGGGGGCTTTGAAAGAGAGGAAGAGAGACCCAAGAGTGTAGACGTGGGGTGTGGGAGAGAGAGAGGGAGAGAAGATATTTGTTGCACAAATAAATATCTAAAGAGGGATGGAAATGACCATTTCATCCCTGACTTAGAAATTCTGTGCATGCTTCACTAGAACAGCATAACTTTCATGTTTATACCAAGATCAGATAATCCCTCCAGCTATTCCGAAACGTGAGCTAAACATAGAACAGGGCTGCTGCCAGAATTTTCATCCCCGGGGTATACTTGGAAAAATACCCATAACTTTTACTACAGGAGTCCAGTTGATCTGATTCCACTTTTGTATGAAAGCTAACTAGAAACTGAGCATCTCTTAATAAAATCATATTTTAACCTCTTCATCTTGGATTTTAACAAAATCAAATCCAAATACCAAATCGGAAATACATAACTTCTAGGAGAAAAAAAATTATGTAACCAAATTTTCAATCAGAGCGCTCCAATTGACACATGCATAACATGAGGGGGGAAAAGCTAGAGAGAAGAGAAAGAGAGAAATGGACAACAACAACAACACACACACCTTTCTTTCTTGCACTTCCTTCTTGTGCTTCTTCTTCTTCTTCCTTTCCTTCTCACACAAACAAGGGAACAACAAAGGGGAGCAACACAACAAAAGAAGAAGAAAAAGAAGGGTCGGATGTTCTTTTTTTCCTCAAAGGGATGGAGAGAGAGGAGAGAAAAGGAGAGAGAGTCATAATTCTCAAAAAGGGGGTTGGTGGGGGGGTTTGACTTGAGTCAACCCATCCAAGCTACCAAACAAAACCCTTTGACTAGTCAAAAGTCACCTTTGACTAGTCAAGGTCTTCATTGACTTGGTCCAAGTCATCCTTTGACAATCCAAAATCGATCAAAACCCGGATACGATTCGGAACTGCAAAATTTTCTAAAACGTAACCAGAACTTGATGAAATTCTTGTGGGTAGTACCGAATGGTACCAAGACCCATAATATGCAGTTAAACTTTCAATCGGAGTACTCAAGCTCACACAGATAGTTTAAAGCCAAAATTTTAGCGACTCCGGTCGAAAAAGAAAATGGCCAGAAATGGCCCAAATACAACCAATAGGCTAAAAGTGACACATATATAACATTCTTCCCCCCTTAGGAAATTTTGTCCACAAAATTAAACAAAAACAAAAACATCTAGGAAGGGAACAGATGTGGATATGCATCATGCATGGAGTCCTCGCGCTCCCAAGTGGCCTCGGCACCGGAACGGTGCCGCCAACGCACCTTAACCAACTGGACGGTCTTGGTGCGGAGCCTCTTCTCGCGTCGGTCCAGGATCTCGATCGGCTGCTCCACAAATGACAAGTCTGGCTCGAAGACGAGCGGCTCGAACGGAATGATGTGAGCAGGGTCGTGGACGTACCGCCTCAGCTGAGAGACGTGGAAGATGTCATGGGCGTGAGCCAACTGTGGGGGCAAGGCTATTCGATAAGCCACCTCTCCAACCCGCTCAAGGACGAGAAACGGGCCGATAAAACGGGGACTCAACTTGCCTCGCACAACAAAACGGAAGATGCCCTTCGACGGGGACACCTTCAAGAAAACATGGTCACCAACCTCGAAGGTGAGCTCACGGCCTCGATGATCGGCGTAGCTCTTTTGACGGCTCTGAGCGGTACGAATACGCTCACGAATCGCCTTAACCTTCTCTGAGGTCTGACGAACGATCTCTGGTCCCTCCAACTGACGCTCTCCGACTTCGTCCCAACATAAGGGAGATCTGCAGCTGCGGCGGTAGAGTGCCTCATACGGTGCCATCTGAATACTCGAGTGGTAGCTGTTGTTGTAGGCGAACTCCACCAACGGGAGATGCCTCTCCCAACTGCCCCCAAAGTCAAGAATGCAGGCTCCCAGCATGTCCTCCAGGGTCTGTATCGTCCTCTCCGACTGGCCGTCGTCTGCGGATGAAACGCTGTACTGAAGTAGAGGTTCGTACCAAGGGCGTGCTGGAGGCTGCGCCAGAACCTTGAAGTAAACCTCGCGTCTCGATCAGAAATGATGCTGACTGGAGTACCATGGAGACGAACAATCTCGGAGACAAACAACTGCGCCAGGGTGTCGAGAGAATCGGTAAGTCGAATGGGGAGGAAATGAGCGGACTTAGTCAGTCGGTCGACGATCACCCAGATGGCATCGTGACCCGAAAGTGACCTCGGCGAACCCGAAACAAAGTCCATGGTGATCTGCTCCCACTTCCACTAAGGAATCTCAATGGACTGCAGCTTCCTCGGAGGACGCTGATGCTCTGACCTCACCTGTTGGCATACCAAGCAACGGGCAACGAAACGACCAACATCCGCCTTCATCCCGCGCCACCAGTAGCCACGACGAAGGCCCCTGTACATTTTTGTGCCACCAGGATTCACTGTGTACCTCGAACGATGGGCCTCGTCCAAGATCTTCTGCTTCACCTCTGCGTTGTCAGGAATACATACTCGGCCTCTGAACCGCAGGATTCTGTCCTTGCAAATCTGGTAGTCCGGTTGCTCGCCCCGGGCGACGCCTTCAGAAAGGACTAGAAAGTGAGGATCCCGCCCCTGAGCTGTGCGGATCTCATCGAGAAGAACGGGCTGCACCACTAGCCTTGCCAAAAAGCCACCAGCAGGCGTCTCCCGAACACTGATCCAGCATGCGGCCTCCTCCAGAAGCCTCCAACGACATACAACCAAGTGGGCGGCCATGCCCAAGGGCTGCCTGCTGAGAGCATCGGCCACGACATTCGCCTTACCCGGATGGTAAGTGATGTCACAGTCATAGTCCTTCAGGAACTCAACCCAACGTCGCTGACGCATGTTGAGCTCCGGCTGGGACTGCAAATAAGTCAGGCTCTTGTGATCCGTGAAGAGCTCGAACTCCTCGCCATAGAGGTAGTGCCTCCATATCTTCAGCGCAAAGATGATCGCTGCTAACTCCAAGTCGTGGGTGGGGTAATTCTGCTCATGGGGCTTCAACTGACGCGACGCGTAAGCCACAACCTTACCGTTCTGCATCAGGACGCAACCCAAACCCAGCCGTGACACATCGGAGTAGACTGCGAATCCACCACTCCCAGATGGAATGGTAAGAACTGGCGCTGAGGTGAGTCTCCGCTTCAACTCCAGGAAGCTCTCCTCGCAAGATGGGGACCACTCAAACCGGACATCCTTCTGCGTGAGGCGGGTCAAAGGGATGGCTATCTTTGAGAAACCCTCGACAAACCTCCGATAATAACCCGCCAAACCCAAGAAGCTCCGAATCTCAGTGGGGTTCGACGGTCGCCACCAATTCGACACGGCGAGCGTCTTATCCAGGTCCACAGATATGCCCTCACCGAAAATCACATGGCCAAGGAAGGCCACACGCTCCAACCAGAACTCGCACTTACTGAACTTGGCGAACAGCTGATGTCGGGCCAAAGTCTCCAAGACAGTGCGAAGATGGTTAGCGTGCTCCTCTAGACTCCCCGAGTACACCAATATATCATCGATGAAGACTACCACAAAGGAGTCGAGGAAGGGCCGAAACACCCGGTTCATCAGATCCATGAAGGCAGCCGGCGCATTCCTCAACCCAAACGACAGTACTCGAAACTCGTAGTGCCCGTAACGGGTACGAAAGGCCATCTTCGGAATATCCGACTCCGGATCTTCAGCTGATAGTAGCCCGAACGGAGATCGATCTTCGAAAAGACACGCGCTCCCTGGAGCTGGTCAAACAGATCGTCAATCCGCGGTAAGGGGTACTTGTTCTTCACGGTCCGCTTGTTCAGCTGCCTGTAATCAATACAAAGACACAGCGATCCGTCCTTCTTCCGAACAAACAGCACAGGGGCTCCCCACGGCGAGACACTCGGACGCGTGAACCCCTTCTAACCCCTCCAACTGCTCCTTGAGCACCTTCAGCTCCGCTGGGGCCATCCGGTATAGAGCCCTCAAAATTGGCTTGGTCCCTGAAATTAGATTTATCTCAAACTCGATCGCGCAATCCGGTGGTAGACCCGGAAGATCATCGGGAAAAACCTCTGGATACTCTACCACCACCGGAGTCTGACTGATATTTGCCCGCAAAGATGCATCCTCATCAGCGATGCACTCCAGATAACCCTCACACCCTCCCTGAAGGAGTCTCCACGCCTGGATGGATGACACGAATCCCAAAGTAGCTATGTCCCGATCGCCCACGAACTGGAAGGACCTCCGACCAGGGATGCGGAAGGTCACCGACTTTGCAAAACAGTCGATGCTGGCGTGACTAGCCGAGAGCCAATCCATCCCCAGGATGGCATCCAAGTCCGTCATGGCGAGCTCAACCAACTCCACCGGAAACTCGTGCTCCTCGATCACCACGGAATACCCACGATAAACCGAGCGGAGGAGAATACGGTCTCCGACTGGTAATGATATTTCCAGCATAGCATCAAGGGGGGCCGACACCGCACCCATCTGTCTCGCGAAAACAGGAGACACGAACGAGTGCGTGGCCCCGGAATCAAATAGCACATAAGCAGGAAGCTGGGAGATCAGAACAATACCTCGGACAACGCTACCCGAAGCCTGCGCCTCCTCGGCAGTAAGTGCTGCAACACGCCCCTGAACAAGCTGCGGCTGAGGAGCAGGGGCACGCCTCGCAGGCTAAGCTGGTTGCCTCCTCTGGTCAACAAGGCCACCCGGTGGCTACTGCTATTGACGCTGCGGCTGCTTCTGCTGGCGCTGCGGCTGCTTCCAAGGCATAGGAGGTCGATCAGCATTAGGGCAAGCCTGGGCCAGATGTCTGACTCGCTGGCAGTGGAAACAATGCCTCGTCTCCGGTCTTCTAGCCTGGATTAGAACGGCAGCAATGGGTGCAGGTCCACGAACCGGCACCACCTCAACTGGAGTAGCGGCGGCCACTGGTCGATCATAGCGGGGCCGCTTGCTCTTGCGACGTCCCTGGTCCTGGCTCCTGGGGGGTCCCTTATCCACAGAAGGGGTCTGAACCGTTGAGGGAACTCCAAGGTCTCGCTCGACAGTCCGTGCCCGTGACACCAGGTCTGTGTACCTCGAGAACGCCTAAGCGGTGACATGCACCTGGATGGTGCTGTTGAGTCCCATCTCAAACCGACGGCATCGCGTCTCCTCATCCATGACAAAGGTGGGGGCGAACCGAGAAAGCCTCATGAAACGTGCAGAGTAGTCTGCCACTGACATGGCGCCCTGAGTCAGCTGCTCGAACTCCCGCATCACGGTCTGACGTGTCGAGAATGGGAAATACTACGCCAAGAAGTAACTTCAAAACTCTGTCCAGAGAAGTCACCCCACACCCTCGGGGATGTCCAAAGATCGGGTAGCCCACCAGTCGGCAGCGTTACCCTTCAACATGAACGTGGCCAACGAGACACGCTGGCGGTCGGTGCAGTGCATGGTGGAGAAGATCTTGTCTATCTCCATCAACCAGCGCTTAGGGGCAAGGTCGGTCGACAAGCCATGGAACTCAGGAGGGTGAAGCTTTAAAAAGGCAGTGAGGCCAGCCTGATGCACGCGCGCCGCAGCCTCGAGCTCCTCCTCCCTCTCCAAGGGTCCCTGGACTCCCTCCATAGGAATCCCCACCGGTACAGGGGCACCTCTGGAACCACTGGTGGATCTGCTACAAAAGGTACCTGCGGGACCGCCTCGCGGGCCGCCCGCAACTCTTGGATCTCTCGCCTGCTCAGCCAACGCTCTAGTCTGGGCCTCCAGTGCCCTGGTCTGAGTCTCCAGAAGATCTGCCATATGAGCGAAAGCACGCTCCCATGCAGGAGGCTCCTGCGCAGGTCCTGGCCCAACAGCCGAGGACTCTCCAGCTGACACCTCGCCACCGACAGGTTCGAAAACCTCCGGGGCTCCGGGGCCCAGAAGATCTGCCATATGAGCGAAAGCACGCTCCCATGCAGGAGGCTCCTGCGCAGGTCCTGGCCCAACAGTCGAGGACTCTCCAGCGGACATCTCGTCACCGACGGTTCGAAAACCTCCGAGGCCTGAGGGAGACAGCTTCCATGTATCCGTCTGCGAGGAGGCATATCAGCAACCTAAGAAACAGACACTAGGATCAGAATACTCATATAGAAATCCTAGGACTCATCTCTAAGACAACACTTGGCTCTGACAGGACCAGGCTCTGATACCAACTTTTGTCACGCCCCAAGGCGGCCGTCCCCGAGACGTGGCAAATATATAATATCAGCTATCTAAAATGAGGTCAATAAAGACTCTACACAACATCCAAGGCAACAACGCAATTTCAAGTGAAAGCTGACATAATATAAATATATACATATAGCGGAAGCTAAACGACTAAGTCTGTAACCCAAAACATATTACAGACCAGATTTACATAATCAACTGTCCTGTGAGAGCCAAATATATATAACAAAAGACATCCATACACAAATACTGTGCACAAGCACGGGTATCAATACATACAAGGAAAAAGGGGGATGGTGATGGCCTCTCGCTCGCAAAACCCAAAACACGGACGCTGCACTGACTCTGGTACTGCGCCTAAGGGAGCTCCTCCTTCAGATCCGGCTCAACGCCAACTGGAGGAAAACAAATGCGAGGGGTGAGCCACACGCTCAGTGAATGGTACAATTCATGCAACACAACGCATATTAACATTCGAAGGAATTATGGTCCCAACATATGGAAGCAACTACATAATCTGGTGGGTCGCGTAACAACCCGAGCCCACCACACCCTCACCGGGTGACATAGGACTTTTGGGAGAAAGTCAACCGCCCTACACCGTTCGTCATCTGGTAGCCCTCTCCCGGGTAGCCTCTACCTGGTGGCCTCTCATGACAGCTACCTCTACCATATGGGCGCACCAACAGGCGTCATGAGTAGTGTCTGGGAGCACCTCACAGGACAGCTATAAGCCGGGTAGCTTCAACACAGAGCTGACGGAGGGGAGAACACTCGACACACGCGAATATGATCCTCATAGATCCGTCGTCATCGGTCATTTAGACATCGAAAAAGGGTAACGAATTCTCATGAATTCCCTCCAGGGCGCATAACTCAGATGCGGGGAAAACATAACATTCGTAGTGCCAATGCCATGGTATGACCCCATCAGAGGTCATACACATGCTTAACCTCACGAGGCAAGGTTCATGGTTTCATATAAGCATATATTAAGTATATAACAAGCACAATAATTACTCATGGGATTTAATCATGCTAGCATCTAAATAAGTATAACCCCAAGGTCATAATGTCCTTTAAGGCATGCCTATACTCATGCTTCTTCATGGACAGGCTAAGGATATGCTTAGACAAGATGGGAGCATGTATAAATCATGGTTAAGCTAGCGTGGGACATGATGCATAGACAAGCATGGTTCCTACACATGATACTAGGATGCATAGTCCTGGCATACTATCTAATATGGCATGGATGCAACCTAGCAAGGCAAGCATTAACATATATTTACAAACAAGGTCAATATGCAGTTATGATGCCCCAGGGGAGGGCAATGCACGTCTACGTGCATCGAACGCCTCCCTACTGGGTTGGATCGACCCACTCACCGCAACCCGGGTCGTTGCGTGACCGTTCGCCAAGATCTGCAAGACAAGGGCATTCAATATGGTGAGTATAGCTACACAAAAACACTTAAAATTAACTAGAAATGCCTAAGGCATAGACATGCACGCATGCAAGTACGCACGTATACGCGCGTGTTCGAGTGCCCCAGCGCCCACGCGCGCCCTCGGGCTCCCACACGCATGGCCCAGCATGCGTGCCCACGTGCATGCACGCGCGCACGCTCCCCCGTGCCTGCTGGCACCCTGCCGCGCGCCTAGATGCACTGCCGCGCCCTCGCACACTCGCGCGCACAGCCCGCGCACAACGCGTGCCTACCAGCACCTGTGCGCACCAGCGCACACGCTCTGCGCATACCTGCGCCCCGTGCGCACGCGCACGCGCCCGCCTGCGCGCACACGCGCGCGTGCGGACAGAGCAGCACGCGCGCCCAGACCTCTTTAACCCTCTCCCCTTCACTCCTCTCTCACCCAAACCCTTAAACCTAGCATGCATGCCCTACCAAATACCCAACTACACATAAAAAATCAAAGAAAGAGGAGGGGAAAAGCTCACCAAAAAGAGGGGAAGGGAAAGGGGGAGAGAAAGGGCTCGCAAGCACCTTTTGACCACCTTGACCGCCACCACCACCACCTCCCAAGCTCTTCCTCTTCTTCTTGGCTGAAAAACAGGGGCCAAGACCCTTGGGCATGAGGGGGGAAAAGCTAGAGAGAAGAGAAAGAGAGAAAGGGTCAACAACAACAACACACACACACCTTCCTTTCCTTCTCACACAAACAATGGAAGCAACAAAGGGGAGCAACAATAACAAAAGAAGAAGAAAAAGAAATGGTCGGATGGTTCTTTTTTTTTCCTCAAAGGGATGTAGAGAGAAGGAGAGAAAAAGAGAGAGAGAGGCTCATAAATTCTCAAAAAAGGGGGCTGGTGGGGGGGGGGGGGGTTGACTTGGGTCAACTCATCCAAGCTACCAAACAAAACCCCTTTGTCACGCCCCAGGCGTCCCCGGGACGCGGCAAGTGTATATAAAATATCAGAATCTACACAGGAGGTCAATAATATCATACACAAGCAATCATGACACATAGACAACAAAAGCAGGGCTGACATGATATATACACCAAATGCGGATAACTAAAGACTGAATCTGTAATCAAAACACACTACAGACTCCATACATAATCACATGTCCTGTGAGAGCCAATATACATACAAAGACATCCAAATACAACACAAACGCGTGCCCAAGCACGGAAAATACATACTGGTACAAGGGATGCTGATAGTCTCTGCAACTCGCGGGACGTGGCGCTACTCCGCTACTGATGAAGTCCCTCGGGGAGCTCCTCCTCCGGATCCGACTCAGATGGCACTGAAGAAAAAGATTATGCGAGGGGTGAGCCACACGCTCAGTGAACGGCACAACCCATGCATCACAGACAATATTGACCACAATCAGATAATCCTTAACATCCACAACCACATTACCATAGCCACAACAACAACAATTCCTCAAACTAGTGGGTCGCTACCGCCCACCCACTACACCCTCACCCTCACCCTCAATGAGTGACCAAGGATATTGGGACTAATCAACACAAAACCAGCGGGTCGCTTCCGCCAACCCGCTACACCCTCACCCTCACCCTTTAATGGGTGACATAGGATTTTGGGACTGATAAGCATCCAATCACAACTCCAGTGGGTCGTTCATCGCCAACCCACTACACCCTCACCCTCACCCTTCAGTGGGTGACATAGGATTTTGGGACTGACTAGGCTGTTGGTCACCCTTGGTCCACCGATAGTCTCTCCTCCACTCTGTAGGCCGCCTGGTCTACTCCCACATTCAGCACAGTCCGAAACCAAATCAGGAGGTGCCTACTGATGGGAGCCCTCTGTCAGGAAGGCCTGTCTAACGCTGGGGTAGTCTCTACCGGATCCAACGAAGGGAACAGAACAGCCTATCCATCGCATATGATCCACTTGGATCCGCAGACAGCACATTATAACAACACTAATGTTCTGAATTCCTCAGAACCCACCAGGGCGCATAACTACGATGCGGGGAAGATGCATAAGGTTATAACAAGGGTGGAATATCATTGGGGGAAAGAAACTCGGGAGGGCAGCGTGAGTTCCCGTTATAGGACACCCCGACAACCAAACAAGGAACACGGTGTACCCTAACCCGGGTCTCACCGCTGTCCTCGCAAGGCCCCTCCCCTATAATATTCACTATAACATGCAATGTAAACAAATACTAGCATTTAATTTAATAAATAAACTATTAGGGCACATGCATCGGTCGGGCTTCCTAGCATGAAACAGGGGACATGCTGCATGGCTCATACACATATCCTAAGGGTGCAAGTCCCTAACATGCAAAGTCTAGGGTAACATGCATTCTACAATTAAATCATGCTCGCATGATATACATATTACACATGTCAATATCTATCCATGGTGCCCCAGGAGAGGTCGGTATACGCCCAAGTGCGTATAACACCTCTCTACTGGGTTGGATTGTCCCACTCACCAGAGATCGGGGTCGTCGCGCGACCGTCCGTCTAGATCTGCAAGACAGACATTCAATATGGTGAGAAACCACACAATTTATACATAGAAATGCCTAGAAATACCCAAAACTCGGATAAGCATGCATACGGGCTCGCACGCATGCGAGCACGCGCGTACGCACGCGAGTCCGAGTGCCCCGACACCTACCCGAACCCTCGGGCAGCCATTCGCATGGCCCCCCGCATGCGCACGCACGAATGCGCACGCACGCACACACCCCGGCACCATCGGCGCACTGCCGCGCGCTTGCCCGCGCGCCCAGACGCGCACCCGCACGCAAGCGCACGCTCGCGCGCGCCCACGCGCACCGCGCGTCCAGCCCGCCCCTCGCGCACTGCCCCAGCACGCCCCAGCATGCCCCAGCACGCCCCAGCATGTGCACGCACGCGCATGCACGCGCGCGCGTGCACTGGTTCCCTGCCCAGCACCCAGGCGCACTGCCCAGGCGCACTGGCCGCGCGCGCACGCTCGCGCGCACGCCCGCGCGCACCCGCGCGCACTCCCGCGCACACCCCCGCTCGCGCCAGAACCCGCGCGCGCCCGCTCCGCGCGAACCCGCGCACCCGCGCGCACCCGCGCGCCCGCTCCGCGTGAACCCGCGCACCCGCGCGCACGCACCCGCGCGCGACTGCGCCCGCCAGCGCCCAGCGCCCAGCACCCTCGGCCAGCACCCGGTACCCGCGACCCAGCGCCCAGCGCTCAGCGCCCAGCACCCGGGACCCTCACCCAGCGTCCACGCGCACGCCCGCGCAACACGCGCCTAGCGCGCCTGGCAGCACGCGCCCAGCGCGCCTGCCAGCCTGCCCGCGTTGCCTGCCTGCGCGCGTCGCCGAGTGGCCCGAGCACCGCTCGCCTGCACGCCCGGGGCACTGCCCGCCTGATGCCCGAGCGCCCCTGCCCTGCTCGCCTGCGTGCCCAGCCAGCTCGCCCGGCCTGCCAGCGCGCACAGCCCAGCAGCCTGCTCCGCACGCCTCTCCCTGCACCCCCCGAGCGCACCCCGCGCGCGCACCCGCGCGCACGCGCTCGCGCGCCCAGCAAACTGGTGCTCTGCTCCCAGCCTACCCAGCTAGCCCTGCCAGCCTACCCGCACTAGCCCTGCACGCCCGGCACCAGGCACGCCCAGCGCCAGCCCGAGCGCACTCCCGCGCGCACGTCTGCACGCACGCTGCGCGCGCATCCGCGCCAGCCACTGCGCCTGCACCACCCTGCGCTGCTGCCCTGCCCGGGACAGCAGCCGCCCAGCTCGAGCCGCACGCCTGCCAGCCCGAGCTCCTCTACCACCCCCTCCGACCACCACCACAGCCTCCGACCGCCTCCCACAGCCCTCCGACGGCCACCCACCGCCGCCAACCGCCTCCCAACCACAAAACCACCCCCCTAGCATATATCTATGCAAAAAAAAGAGGGAAAAGGGGCTTACCAAGGGGAGGAGGGGAAGTCCGGTTGCTCTCCGCGCACCGAAACCTCTCCCAAAAGGTTTCCAACGCCCGGATCTACCTCCACCACCGAGATGGCTCAAATCAGGGACGAAGAGAGGGCGGATGGACGGGCAAAACTCGTCGGAATTGGGATTTGAAAACACCGGAGTGTAGATCGGGACCCGATCTACACTTCCTATGTTTTAACTTTTAAGCTTTGAGGGGTCTAGGGGGCTCAAAAGCAAGAAAAATGGGTAAGGGGAGAGAGGGAGACCATTGGGGGAGAAGATGAATAGTGCCCAAAGATATTTTCTCACCCACTTATAAAGCCGGGTCACTTAAAAACCCAGATACGCCCCGAAACTGTGAAATTTCAGAAACGTTACCGGAATTCAACGAAATTTTCGTGAGAGGTCTAAAATGGCACCAGGACACCAAATATGCAGTTAGATTTTCAATCGGAGTCCTCTAACTCAGGACGATAGCTAACAGTCCAGAAATAAGCGGTTCCGATCGAAAACCGAAAAAAAATGAAAAACTGCCAGAACGCTCCAACGGTTACCAGCAGGCTAAAAAGTGACACATATATAACACCCTTGACTAGTCAAAAGTCACCTTTGACTAGTCAAAAGTCACCTTTGACTAGTCAAGGTCTTCATTGACTTAGTCCAAGTCATCCTTTGACAATCCAGTATCGACCAAAACCCGGATACGATTTGGAACTGTATAATTTTCTAAAATGTTACCAGAACTCGATGAAATTTTTGTGGGCAGTAGCAAATGGTACCAGGACCCATAATATGCAGTTAAATTTTCAATCGGAGTACTCAAGCTCACGCAGATAGTTTAAAGCCAAAATTTTAGCGACTCTGATCGAAAAAGAAAATGGCTAGAAATGGCCCAAATACAACCAATAGGCTAAAAGTGACATATATATAACAAATCATATGTTATTGTGCATGTGGATCATGTTCCTTTGGCGATATAATTCTCCTATAATAATTATGCGCATGTTAGACTAATTGGGCCTATCTGTAATAGGCGTGGGTATGACTCGCTATTGGGTTGTACCTTATTAGTTACAGCACGAGCGATTTAATTGTCACCCTGCATCCGTATGATGTACTTGAATGGAATTCAGGAGAATTCATTGTTGTATCAGTTTTGTTAAACTGGTGGTTATGGCATTAAGCTAAGCCTACCCGTGCTAGGCGCGTGTATGAACCGCTTGTTGGGTTATGCCTTTGGCTTATTTCTGCGCAAGATAAGAGGTAACTCCTCGCGTCCGAGCAACGCATCTGTGTGGTAGTTCAAGCGTATTCAAAATCATCGGTATGTGATTATCGAGAGTAGTTGTGTTTGCATTGCGAACGTGGAGTGTTTTCCATAGGATTTGCATTGCGAACGTGGAGTGCTTCCCCCCAATATCATTGTGCGTCGAAGCTACCCAGCGTTAAAGCTGTCCTGTGTGGTGCCACCACTTGTAGGTGCTACCGATGCGTATTGTGGTACCCATCTGGCGCATGTACCGATCGTGGAAGGCCGACAGGTAGAGGCTACGTGGGAGAGGGTTACCGGATGATATTGCGAGTGTGGAATCGATCTCCCCTTCACCGGGTCCTTGTTGAAGCTGCCCGGTGTCGTAGCTGTCCTGTGAGGCGCTCCAAGTTACTACTCATGATGCCTGTTGGTGCGCCCATACGGCAGAGGTAGTGTTCATGAGAGGCTACCCGGGAGAGAGCTACCGGATGGCGAAGGGTGTAGAGCCGTTGGATTCCCCCCAACAATCCCGTGTCACCGTTAGGGGTGAGGGTGAGTTGAAGTCACATAGTCACGTGACCCATTTACCTGTCGAGTATACTCCATGTATCTTATGCCTAACGCTTGAGGTATCGAAGTGTATCTCTACCTCGTAGCAGATGGACTTGTCGTATCGAGTTATCCAGTAACATCCTGTGTTGTGGTTAACAGTTTGTTCCTCCCCATGTGTCCCATGAGTTTTCCTTCGGGGGTGAGGACGAGGGTGAGGTATGGTCGTGCCGCTGGTTGACCTTGTTATCCATTGGGTTTCCACCCATGTCTTCCTTGAAAGGAAATTGCCTTAACATTAAATTGTTATGTTGGTGCTTGGCTTCTTACCACTCACTGAGCTCATAGCTCACCCCTCGCATACTGTTTCTTCCACAGGGGTGGTGCTGGGCGTGGAGCTGGAGCTTCCCTGTGGCGTGGTCTTGCATGCATGGAGCGTCACGTCTGGCGGTTGGCGAGTGCGAGGCTGTCAACAGTCCTAGTGTCTTATGCATTTGTTAATCATGCGTGTTGCATTGGTTGTATTTTATTTGGACTAGACTTGGCTCTCATAAAACAGTGATTGTGTATTGACTCTGTAATAATGTTTTGGTTTAAAGACTTATTGGTATTTTTATACTTCCACATTTTTCAGTTGAGCTATTAGTTAAAATTGCTTTGCCAACCTTGTATATTATATATATTTGGCGTCATTGTTGATTTCTTGTTTGGATTATTGATATTATATATATTGTCAGGTCTAGGGGATGACCACCTTGGGGTGTGACAATAATGATCAGTTTATTCTTATATTATAATAATTTTTTTTTCATAATAAAATCCGGGGCGATGTGAAAATCAGCTTTATTTTTAGCTCTATTTCTTTCATGCTTGCTACATGAATCAATGTAGTGAACACTCTAAATGGGACATTATAAAATTAGGGCTGGTTAGATTATTAAGTTAGAATGTTAATTCTAGTAGCTGACAAGAGAAATGTAACACTTAACAGGTTGCATAAACCATATTTGTGAACATGAATCTCCATATTTATAATTTTGCCCCTTCTGATTTGATTGTTTGTTTAGATGACTTACATATTGCATACTAAGCATTGTCACTTGGAAGCGGTAAATAATAATGGTTGGAGGGATTTTTTTTTTTTTTGGGATTTTTATTTTTTAGTTCATAAAGTATATGATTTAGTGATCGATCTCTCACTTCTTAATATTACAATTTAAGTCCCTAGATTTAAAAGGTATGTTCCTTATCAGTTCCTGGGAGGGACCTATCACTAAATTGTTTGATTTTCTTATTAGTTCATTTGAGAGACTAAAAAGAAACATATCTTTTAAATCTAGAGAAAACTGTAATATGAAGAAGTGAGAGATTGATCACTAAGTCATATAGTTTATGGGACTTAAAAATAAAATACCTTTTTTGTTATAAATCTTAGTAAAAGAGTAAGATTCAACATACTAACCGGAAACCAAAAGTGAAAGAGGAGGGAGAGAAGTAATGGCTATTCTTTTTATATCTTCTATATTTCTATAATACAATGCATGTCTCTATTTATGAGCAACAAACATAATATTAAGAGAGATTTAAAGGGGATTACAAATAATCCCTTAACATAAGGATGGGCGGTTACAAATAATCAAAGGGAATATTCATAGTGGTCATCCATATTTACAACATTTTACAACACTCCCCCTTGGATGACCATCAACCATTATACTAAGGTAATTGTCTCGTTAAAACCTTGCTTGAAAAAACCTATTGAAAAAAAATCAAAGCGAAGGAAAAAGAGTACAGTTAGTTGATCTTAATAATATTGGACGCGTTTAATACTGCCTCATTAAAACCTTATTAGGAAAACCCAGTGAGACAAAACTTAGACGAAGGAAAAGGAGTACAGTATGCAAAAGATGTCCATAGTTGAATATAGTCCCCTTTATTAGTTACTCCCCCTGATTTAAGTAAGTCTAAGACTGTTTGATGATTAAGTCGACGTACCATCTTCTGGAAGGTTGAGTTTGACTTCAATTTCATGATTCTTCTGGAGTTCGTGGGTGTAGAAGAACTTTGGTGAGATGTGCTTAGTCCTATCTCCCGTGATGTAACCTCCTTGGATTTGAGCTATGCATGCACTATTATCTTCATAAATAGTTGTAGGAATGTTTGTTATAGACGGCAATCCTCAAGTGCTTTGGATATGTTAAATCAATGATCTCAGTCAAACACATTCTCTACTAGTTTCATGTAACGCCAAAAAGATAACCTACATCTGCATAGCCAACTAGATGTGAATCATTAGATTTATCATTTGAATAAAATAAACCCAAATCAGTGGTTCCACGAAGGTATCTCATAATATGCTTGATACCATTCCAATGCCTGCGAGTTGGTGCAAAACTATATCTCGCTAAGAGATTGACTAAGAAGGCTATGTCTGGTCTCGTGTATTGAGCCAAGTATAGCAGTGCACCGATAGCACTCAAATATGGTACTTCTAGACCAAGAGTTGTCTCGTCATCATCTTTAGAACGGTATGAGTCTTTCTCAACGTCCAAGGATTGAACGACCATGGGTGTACTGAGATGATGCGTTTTGTACATGTCAAAGCATTGCAGTATCTTTTCTATATATTTTGAACGGTGGATCAATATTCCACGAATTTTGTTCAATCTGCAAGCCGAGACAATATTTACTTTTTTAAAAGTCTTTCATTTTGAATTCCTTTTTCAGACATTCTACAGTTTCGTTTAGCTCTTCAGGAGTCTCAATTAAATTTATGTCATCAACATAAATTGCTAAAATAGCCAATCCCTTATTGGATTTCTTTATAAAGACACATGGGCAAATGGGATTGTTTTCATATCTAGTTTTTATCAAATATTCACTAAGACGGTTGTACCACATTCTTCCAGATTGCTTTAAGCTGTACAATGAACGTCTTAGTTTTATTGAGTACCAGGTTTCTGCGAGAAATCTTGTGCCACGAGACGTGCCTTATACCTAGTCATTTCATTTTTCTTATTTCATTTTCTGACAAACACCCATTTGTAACCTACAGGGTTAACACCTTTTGGGGTTTGTACTATAGGACCGAATACACCATGTTTTTCAAGAGAACTTAATTCTGCTTGAATAGCATTTTTTCACTTTGGCCAATCACTTGTTTGTCGACATTCATTTATGCTATGTGGTTCATTATCATTATCTCCCTTTAAAATTTCAATAGCTACTGCGAATGAAAAATATCATCGATGAACATTTCTTTAGATTCCACATTCCTCTTATAAAAATCTCTTATCTTAAATGTGCATAAAATATAGAGATCTCATTATTATTAGGTATATTTTCCTCTTCAAGAGTTTGTATAGTCACTTTAGGGGTTCGTGTCTTTTCAGGGATATTATATCTTCTGGAGTTTTAATGAAAGTGGATTTGTTGTTCATAATCTCTTCTGGAGCATTATATATAACTTCTTCTAGAGCATTATTAGGGCATGATTTTTCATTTGATCTCTGCTTTCCTGGGGAGCTGAATCTTTAGATCCTATAAGTCTTCCACGCTTCTGGTATGCAGGAGATTCTTTTGCCATCAAATTTGTAGTTTGTCCTCTTGTGACATCTATTCGGGCAGGCACATTTGCAGTTGATTCATGTGATTTGGTCACTTTGGCTGCATCATTGAATGCATCAGGAATTTGTTTTGCAATCTCCTGAAGATGCAATATCCTTTGTGCTTCATTTTCGCATTGAGTGGTACATGGGTCTAGATGAAGTGGAAGTATTCCACGATAATTGTCGTCGTTCTTCAGGAACAAAACGTACTTCAGGTACGTTCTTCCACCCCCCTAACGGCGGAAAGAGTGTCTCATCGAAATGACAATCAGCAAAGCTAGTAGTAAACACATCACATGTCAATGGTTCCATATAACGAATGATAGGAGGAGAATCATAACCAACATATATTCCCAAACGATATTGGTGACCCATTTTTGTACATTGTGGTGGTGGGATAGGAACCTGCACTGCGCAACTAAATTTACACAAGTGTGAAATGTTGGTTGACAGTCTGACACAAATTGTGAAGGTGAAAAAGGGTGATAAGTAGTCGTCCATGTTTAATTAACTGAGCAGCATGTAAGATAGTATGTCCCTAAGCAGACACAGGTAATTTGGATTGCATGAGTAAAGGTCTTGCAATAAGTTGTAAATGTTTGATCAAAGATTCTTGCTAGACCATTTTGTTTATAAATATGTGGGGGACTGGGTGTTGAAGGGCACGGCTACTTCCACCAGCCAATTAACTAATCTCACCAACCAAAAAAACAAAAAAAATCAAAATTTGACCAACACTAATTCCACCAACCATTTGACAGTTTCCCTGTCAACATTCCTTTAGAACAATTGACAGTAGATCTGTCAACTACCATTTAAAATATTTGACAGACACTCTGTCAACCTTCCTTTAAAACCTTTAACAGTTGGTATGTCGACCTGAGACACATTCGACCATATTCAACATTCAATGTATATTAAAATATAAATGCATTCATAATCATATTTCATTCAACATTTACAATATATTCACTCAACTCTAAACATATTAAAAAAATATGAACATAATTGCAACAAGGTGAACTCCAAAGGTATCACAACTAGGCATTTTAGTTAAATTAAATACTAGACAAATCAAAACTACCATTACTAGAGAAAAAAATAATAAAGTTAGTCATGCACCTCAAAAATTTAACAAAATCATATTCGATTCAAGACCAAGAGGTCAGTTATGCACCTAAAAAAATATAACAAAATCATATTCAATTGATAGCCAATCATCATATCATCATATACTATCCAAATTTGCCATTCTTAAACACTAATAAGTAATAAACCCTAACTCCAACTACACGCACTATGCAAACAACAAAGGAAATTGAAATACTCAATGCAACAATCCATTCCTCATACCATACATAGAACCGCACCCAAAATCCATCACAGCTCCAAATCCAAGCAATACACATGTGATTTGTTCAACCCAAAAGTTCTTTACACAAAGCCCGACCAAATAACAAACATCAAATGCAAATAACAACAAGTTGAACAAATAACCAACCGTCGAAGGTTTTAAAAGAAGGATGACAAAGAGTTTGTCGAATACTTTAAATACTGGTTGACAGGGAGACTGCCGAATGGCTCAAACAGTGGTTGACCGAGAGACTGTCGAATGGTTCGTGGGATTAGTTTTGTTTAAATTATGAATTTTTTTATTTTTTGGTTGGTGATATTAGTTAATTGGTTGGTGGAAATAAATGTGCCTGTGTGTTGAATATCAATACCTTGTGATGAACAATAATCATAAAAAATTTGAGAAGTAAATTCTTCTGCATTATCTAATCGAATGGACTTAATGTAATGATCAAGAAGATGTGCTCTAAGTCTGATAATTATGAGTAGAGAGTAAGTGAACATGTGATCAATGAGTAGATGCATCAATTAAAACAGTAAAATATTTGAAAGGTTCACTATGAGGGTGAATTGGGCCACAAATATCACCATTGATTCTTTGTAAAAAAAAGATGGAGACTCAGATGCAATTTTAAGAAAAGAAGGTCTAGTGATAAGTTTACCTTATGAACAAGGGGTACAAATGTAATCACTAGGTATGGCAAGGTGTTGGTTTGTCATAGAGCGTCCACTAGAATTATTCATAATTTTTCATAACATGTTGGATGTAGGATGACCCAACCGATCATGCCATAATATCAAGGTATTTGGATCATTGAGCTTCGGGCTCATGATGGAGTGTGTTTCTACAACGCTGAGTATTGTATGATATTGTTGTGCTTGTGTCACATAAAAGAGCCGTTCTGGTTAAGCTAGTGTCATTTGAAGCCTTATTTTTTTATCAGAGCCGCTAAAATTTTGGTTTTTAGCTACCTGTGGGAGTTGGAATGCTCTGATTGATAATATAACTTCATATTATGGGTCTTGGTACCGTTTTGTGCTATCCATAAAAATTTAATCGAATTCCAGTATCATTTTGAAAAAATATGCAATTCCAAATCGCATCTGGGTTTAGTCGTTACTATATTGGAATGTGAATTGCTTGTGCACGTCTAGGTGGGGGATGGCTTTGACAAGTCAAGGTGCATTTTGTTTTGTTGTGTGGTTCGGCTATTAAAAGCCCCCCCCCCCCCAAATGCATTCTCACCCTCTCTCTCTCTCTCTCTCTCTCTCTCTCTCTCTCTCTCTCTCCCTTTTTCCCTCTCATTTCTCTCTTGTCCAGCCCATTTTGAGTGTGTTTTGAGCATGTGTTGAAGGAGGAAGTGAAGGAGGAAGTGAAGGTATGTGTTTGTGTGCCTTTGTTCTTTGGCCACCCTTGCCTTCTAACACCATTTCCCTTCCTTCCTTTTGCTCTCTTGGTGCTTGGACAACAAGGATTAATGGTGGATATGTTGATGGAGGTGGTTGGAAGAGCTGGAGAGCTTGGATGGTAAGGGTTTGTGCACTTGGGAGTGATGGTGCCCCCTCCCTTGACCCTCTCTCTTTCTAGGTGAGCTTTCCTCCCTCCCTCCTTGCATTTTTTGTTGGTGATTGCTGTCCCTTGAAGGTTTGGCTAGTCTATGCATGCCATGTGTTTGTGTTTATGTTTGAATGGTGTGTGTGTGCGTGGTTGCTTGGGTATAGGGGTGTCGTCGTGCCCGCGTGCGTGCTGACTAGAGCCCAGCGTGCCCTGCCTACTGCCTACCAGCACCCATGCCCTGCGCCTGTGCCCACCGTGCCCTGCAGCGTGCCCTGCGCGCCTTGCCCTGCCTGTGCATCCCGGGTGCTGCCCCGTGTGTGCGTGCTTCCCCGTGCGTGCGTGCTGCCCGCGTGCATGCTGTCCTGCCTGTCCCGCACGCGTGTCGTCTCGCGTGTGCACTACCCCGCGTGAGTGCTGCCCTGCTTGCCCTACACTCGTGCAGCCTCATGCGCTCTGTTGCCCTTCTTGTTAACTCGCGAGCTGTTATATATGTGTCACTTTTAGCCTTCTGGTAACCATTGGAGCATTCTGGCAGTTTTTGAGTTTTTTCGTTTTTCGATCAGAACCGTAAAATTTTTTGACTGTTAGCTATCATCCTGAGTTTGAGGACTCCGATTGAAAATTTAACTGCATATTATGTGTCGTGGTGCCATTCCAAGCCACTCACAAAAATTTTATCGAATTCCGGTAACGTTTCAGAATTTCACAGTTCCGGGGCGTATCCGGGTTTTGATCGAGCGAGAAGTCATTGGAAGACTTGACTTGGTCAAATGTGGGCCCATGACTTGGTCAACCCCTTTTGTTTTTTTGTGTGGTTGGGTTGACCCAAGTCAAAGCCCACTTAAAGCCTCTCTAATCCTCTCTTATCCCTAATTAAACCTAGTTAACCTAATCTAAGTGTGGGGATTATATATAAGTGAATCTAAAATATCTCCCCACTATTCATCATCTTCTCCAATGGATTTTCTCTCTCTCCCTCTCTCTTTTTCTTGGTTTTGACCTAGCTAGAAGGCTTGGATCCAAAAACACAAAGAAGAGAAAGGTTAGATCTCATCCCGATCTATCCAACGGTGGTCTCGGATTCGAGTTTCCACTTGTTTGGCCCCCTCTAACACCCTCTTTTCTTCTCTGATTTCAGCCCCCCTTGGGCTAGGTAGAGATCTTGGTGGTGGAGGTCTTTGGGGAGGTGTTTCGGTGCACGAAGAGCTCCCGATCCCCTTCCCTTCCTTTCCTCTCCTAGGGTAAGCCTTCTTTCCTTCCTTTTCTTGCTTAGATGCATGTTAGGAGGGTGGTTTTGAGTGTGGGTGGCAGTGGGTGGTGGTTGGTGGCTGTTGGAGGCCATTGGTGGCCGGTGAGGGGTGGTAGGGTAGCTCGGGCAGGATGGCAGGTTGCCTCGGGTAGGCTGGCAGCACAGACAGCGCAGGCAGGCAGGCTGGCGAGTAGGGCAGGCAGGGCAGCTAGCCGTGCGCGCGGGCGTGCGCTCGGGTGGAGCAGGAGCGTGCGGGTGCTGCGTGCTGGGCGCTGCGCAGAGGCGCGGTGCGGGCGTGCGCAGGGGACCACGTGCGGATGCTGCGCGCAGGGGGCCGTGCGGGGGCGTGCTCACAGAGCGCTGTGCAGAGGCGCAGGCGTGCTGTGCGCGCGCGGCGAGGAGAGCCGGTGGTGCGCGCGGGGTGCGCGCGGGGCGAGGCGATGGCGCGATTAGGCGAGCGGTGGTGCGCGCGGGGTGCGCGCGGGGCGAGGCGCTGGGCGCAGGGCGTGCGGTGTGCGCGCGGGTTGCTGCGCTGGGGCGCAGTGGGCGCGCGGTGCACCCGGGGGGTTCGGCGGAGTGTCCTGGCGTGCGGGCAGGGGGCTCGGCAGTGCGCCTGGGCGCGCGGGCTGGGGCGCGGTGGTGCGCCGGGGCGGGTGGCCGTGCGGATGGTTGCCGGGGGTTCGGGAGTGAGTCGGGGTGCTCGGACTCACGTGCGTACAGGCCGTATGTACGCTTGTCCGAGTGTTGGGTATTTTTAGTGTATTTTTGTGTATTTTTGTGGTATTTGTGTATTTTACTCACCAAGTTGATTACCCTGTCTTGCAGATCTTGACGGACGGTCGCGCGACGACCCAGTTATCGGTGAGTGGTACAATCCAACCCAGTAGGGAGGCGCTATATGCACTTGGGCGTATACCGTCCTCCCCTGGGGCACCGCAGTTGATATTAACTTGTTAATATGTAATCCATGCAAGCATGATTAGTGTGTAGAATGCATGCCACCCTAGACTTTGTATGTTAGGGACTTGCACCCTTAGGATATGTGTAAGAGCCATGCATCCTGTCACCCTGTTATCATGCTAGGAAAGCCTCGACCTATGCATGCGTCCTATTAGTTTAATTTATTAAATTAAATGCAAACTTATGATATTTTTAGCATGCCTTGGGGAATATTAAGGGGGCCTTGCGAGGTCAACATTGAGACCCGGGCTAGGGTACTCCGTATTCCTTGTTTGGTTGTCGGGATGTCCTATATCGGGACCTCAGGTTGCCCTCCCAAGGTTTCTTTTCCTCATTATTATCTTATATATTCCCCGCATCGTGGTTATGCGCCCTGGAGGAATTCTGAAGAATTCATGACATTAGAGTTGTTGAGATGTGTTGTCGGCGGATCCGAGTGGATCATATGCGTATGGATAGGCTGTTCTGTTCCCTTCGTTGGATCCGTGTAGAGACTGCCCCGGCGTTAGAAAGGCTGTCCCGTGGAGGGCTCCCATCAGTAGGCACCTCCTGATTTGGGAAGGACTGTGCTGAATGTGGGAGTGGCCAAGCGGCCTACGGAGTGGGGAGAGACTATCGGTGGACCAAGGGTGACCAACAGCCTAGTCAGTCCCAATATCCTATGTCACCATATTGAGGGGTGAGGGTGAGGGTGTGGTGGGCCGGCGATGTGGCGACCCACTAGATTTGTGTAAGGATGATTATCAGCCTATTAAGTCCCAATATCCTATGTCACCATATTGAGGGGTGAGGGTGAGGGTGTGGTGGTTCGGCGATGTAACGACCCACTGGATTTGTGTTGATCATGCCACTTTGGGGCTTTGGATTTGATTATTGTGGTTAATATAAACTGTGATGCATGGGTTGTGCTGTTCACTGAGCGTGTGGCTCACCCCTCGCATAATATTTTTCTCCAGTGATTACTGAGGAGGACTTGAAGGAGGAGCTCCCTGAGAGACTGCACCAGTAGCGGAGTAGCGCCACGTCCCGCGAGTTTTAGAGGCCATCAGCATCCTTTTTGATTGTATGTATATATTTCCGTGCTTGGGCACCTAGTTTGGATTGTATTTGGATGTTTGTGTGTATATTGGCTCTCACAGGACATATGATTATGTATCGAGTCTGTAGTATGTTTTTGGATTACAGACTCAGTCTTTTAGCTTCCGCTATCTGTGTATATATCATGTCAGCCTTGCTTTCATCTATGTTGTCATTTTAGTTGTTGTTTAGAGTATGTTATTGATCTCCTGTATAGACTGCTGATATCATGTATACACTTGTCGCGTCCCGGGGACGGCCGCCCTGGGGCGTGACATGAGCGAAGACCGGGTGCAGTGAGTTGTTCGATCCAACCCCTCGAGATGCGCTCGACGCGCGTAGTCATGCATCGCGCATCGATGGGGCACCCTAGCTATACTACTTGTGTAGATAAGTAGTATGGCCATACTTAAACCATAATATGTTAGATATCTTGCATGCTAGGCTTATATTACATGTATTGTATTCATGTATGAATGACTATGTCGCATGCGCCCCTCTAGTATGGGCATGTTTTTCTGTATTGTGTATGGATGTATAGAATATGGAATGCCTTAGGTAGTATTGTAATACTACCCCCACTATATTAGTAATATCTAACATGATTAAGCCCAGGTTAATATTCGGGTGCATACTTAATATTCCCTGGTCATAAGACTTGAGGGTGTGGTATAGTTGTTGCGCCCATCTTGTTGGGGCAAAGCTATGACTAGCTTCCTGAGATGATGAGGCCTTCTCTCTCTCTCGCCCTCCTTCTGTGCGAACTAAGTAGGTAGATGTGGTTCCTACTTGACTCAGGTTTGCTTCAGAATATTGGCATGCGCCTGTTGGTGCGCGAGATCCTGCTTAACCTTTCCCTTTTAGGTTGGTGATATCCAACGCATGTCAGGTTGTACCTGGTATGCTTGCATGATTATTGGCTTCGTATGCATGTGTAGGTAGGATATGATTTGCATGTATGTTGCATGATATGTTGTTTATGATGTATATTCATGTTAGGAGAACCCCTATAGTTAATTATTATGTTATCTGCATGTGGTTCATGTAAATAACTGTGATAGAATTCTCTTGTAATAATTATGCGCATGTTAAAACTAATTGGGCCTATCTGTAATAGGCGTGGGTATGACCCGCTGTCGGGTTGTACCTTATTAGTTAGAGCGCAAGCAATGTAATCGCCACCTTGCATCCGTGAGATACACTTGTTCGGAATTTAGGAGAATTCATTGTTGTATCGATTTTGTTAAACAAATGGTTTTGGCATTAAGCTAGGCCTACCTGTGCTAGGCGCGTGTATGAACCACCTATTGGGTTATGCCTTTGGCTTATTATGCGCGAGAGCAGAGGTAACTCCTCGCACCCGAGCGACGCACATGTGTTGGAGTTCAAGCGTATTCAATATCATTAGTAGGTGATTATCGAGAGTAGTTGATCTAGGTGGTTCGCATTGTGAGCATGGAATCGTTCTCCCCTTCATCGGATCCGCGTTGAAGCTGCACGGTGTTGAAGCTGTCCTGACAGAGGGCTCCCACCTGTCGGTACTACCGATGCGTTTGGCAGATGTATTGATCATGGGAGTATACCAGATAGAGGGCTACCGGATGACGAAGGGAGTAGAGAAAAATGATTTATCCCAGAAGTCCCTAGGGTCACACCTCCGGGGTGGGGCTAGGGTGAGGATGAGTTGAAGTCACTTAGTCACGTGACCAATTTACCTATCGAGTATAATCTAGGTAAGTTATGCCTAACGCTTTGAGGTATCGTAGTGACATCTCTTCCTCATAGCGGAGGGACCGGTTGTATTATGTTATCCAGTAACAGCAGGTGTTATGGTTAACCTTTGTTTTCTCCCCGGGTGTTATATATGTGTCACTTTTAGCCTTGTAGTCACCATTGGAGCATTCTGACAGTTTTTCAACTTTTTCCTTTTTCGATCGGAACCGCTAAAATTTTGGACTTTTAGCTATCATCATGAGCTTGAGAGCTCCGATTGAAAATCTAACTGCACATTATGTGTCCTGGTGCCATTTCAAGCCACTCACGAAAATTTCATCGAATTCCGGTAACGTTTCAGAATTTCACAGTTCCGAATCGTATCCGGGTTTTGACCAAGTGGAAAGTCATGGGGAGACTTGACCAAGTCAAAGATGACTTTGACCAAGTCAAGTTTGACCCTTGACTTGGTCAATTGCTTTTGTTTGTTTGTGTGGATGAGTTGACCTCAAGTCAAAGTTCTCAAAAAAAGACAAAAAAAACCCTAAGTGTGTGTGTGTGTGAGTGTGTGTGTGTGTGTGTGGCCTTTAAGTGGGCGTCCACCAATAGTTCTTCTTCCCCATCTCTCTCTATCTCTCTCACTCACAAACCCTCACATCCCCTCTCTTTAAATCCCCCATTAGAGCTAGTAGGAGTGGAAGAAAAGAAAAGCCAAAGAAGGGAAAAAGGAAGGTGAGGACTTGATCTACCTTCCCATGGTTTTATTTTTGGTTTCCCCCTTTCTCTACCTCCTCTCTTAGCTCCCTTTCTCCTCTGTTTTCAGCCATTCTTGGGCTGAGAAGAGGCTTGGTGGTGGTGGCTTTGGTGGTGGTGATTCGGTGCGCGAAGGGCACCCGGTTTCATCCCATTGTTCTTCCTCTCTTGGGTGAGTCTTCTTCTCCCTAATTTCTTGTTTAGATGCATGTTAGGGTGTGTTGTGGAGTATGCATGGTATGCATGTGTGTTAGGGGTGTGGGAGGGCTGAGGAAGGGGGTGGGAAGGGCTCGGGCGCGCGTGCGGGGTCATCCGTGCGCGTGCGCGCGAGTCTGCGCGCGCAGGAAGGGCTGGCGCGCGCAGTTGGGTGCGCTGGCGGGCGCGTGCGCGTACGCGCAGACGCGCGGGTGTGCGCGCGGGCCTGCGCGCGGGGTACTGCGCGGGGGCGCAGTGCGCGGGGTACGCGCGGGGTGCGCGCGGGGGTGCTGCGCAGGGGCGCAGTATGCGCGGGTAGGCGTAGGGGCTGGCCGCGCGCGCGGCAGCGTGTCTGGGCGTGCGTGCGTGCGTGCGCACCCGTGCGTGTGCGTGCGAGTGGCCGTGCGCATGGCTGCCTGTGGGTGTGGAAGGGTGTCGGGGCACTCAGACTCGCGTGCGTGCTGGCCCGTATGCATGCTTGTCCGAGTGTTGGGTATTTCTAGCGTATTTCTTATGTATTTGTGTAATTACGCACCGTTTTGAATGCCCCTGTCTTCCAGATCTTGACGGATGGTCACGCGACGACCCGGGATTCGGTGAGTGGGACAATCCAACCCAGTAGGGAGACGTTCGATGCATGTAGGCGTGCATTGCCCTCCCCTGGGGCACCATAGTTGTATATTACCATGTAATAAATGTAAACCTATGCATGCATGATTATTATGATATATCCATGCCACCTTAGACTTTATATGCTAGGGATACGCACACTTATATCATGTATAGCGGCCTATGCATGTTTGGTCATCTTGTCCTTTAATTGGAAAGCCCCGAACTATGAATGTTCCCGTCTAGTTTAATTTAATTAAATCAAATTTGAGCATATAGTTACAAGCATGCCTTAGAGAATATTATAACCTTGTTGTTATAATATGTGTCTCCCCGCATCTTAGTTATGCGCCCTGGAGGAATTCTTGAGAATTCATGACATTATTTAGCGTTACCATCGGTGTCGACGGATCCATGAGGATCGTATCCGTGTAAGTAGACTGTCTTCTCCTTGTTGGTTGGATCCGATGTAGGTACTCCCCGGCGTTGGCCGTACCTGACAGAGGACTCCCGTCCGTAGGTACCTCCGATGCGTCGGACTGTACTGATAACGGGAGTGGACCAGGCGGAGGCCCGAGGGTGGGAGAGGCTACCGGGTGGACCAGGGGTGGAGAGCGGTCTTGTATGCCCCAAGAGGCCCATGTCACCCCCTGGAAAGGGTGAGGGTGAGGGGGGGAGGTGGGTTGGCGATGAAACGACCCATTAGAATGTGTGGTTGCTCCCGTGTTAGGGGCTATAAATTATTTGTGGATAATATGAATTGTGATGCGTGGGTTGTGCTATTCACTGAGCGTGTGGCTCACCCCTCGCATATATTTTTCTCCAGTTATATCTGAGTCGGATCTGAAGGAGGAGCTCCCCGAGCCACATCAGCAGTAGCGGAGCAGCGTCACGTTCTGCGAGTGAGAGGCCATCAGCATCCCCTTTTGATTGTATGTATTGTATTCCGTGCTTGGGCACATGTTTGTATTATATTTGGATGTCATTGTATATATATTGGCTCTCACAGGACAGTTGATTATGTATCGGGTCTGTAATATGTCTTTTGAATTACAGACTCAGTCTTTTAGCTTCCGCTATTTGTATATATTATGTCAGCCACCTTTCTGTCTGTGTTGTCATTTTCGATGTTGTATAGAGTATTTTATTGATCTCCTGTTTAGACAGCTGATATCATATATACACTTGCGACGTCTTGGGGACGGTCACCCTGGGGCGTGACACCAGGTGTCCCAGGAGTTTCCCTTCAGGGGCAGGGGCGGGGGTGAGGTGAAGTCACGTCGCTACATGACCCATTCATTTGTTCGTCCGTTCCCATAGTTGTTGGGTCCAATTAGGTTCGATGTTGAGAGACATCGGTGGGCAGTTATCTCGTTGTAGATAATCTAGTAGTGTTGTGTGGACCAGTAATTCCGCGTCTCTTTGACAAACGGTATGGTCTCTCCCCAAGAGTCCCAAGAGTCTCCCTCCGGGAGTGAGGGTGAGGGTGAGGTTGGTCGTGCCGCCGCGTGACCTTGTTATCTGTTGGGTTTTCACTCATGATTGTTGTATTGGTGCTTGGCTTCTTGCCACTTACTAAGCTTGTAGGTCACCCCTCGCGTACTGTTTTCTTTGACAGAGGTAGTATTGGGTGTGGAGCTAGAGCTTCCCTGTGGCATGGTCTTATGTGCGTGGAATGTCCTATCTGGCAATTGGCGAGTGCGAGGCTGTTAGCAGTCCTAGAGTCATTTATGCATTGATAAATTGTGCTTGTTGCACAAGATGTATTTTATTTGGACTAGATTTGGCTCTCACAGGACAGTGATTGTGTATTCGAGTCTGTAATAATGTTTTGGGTTACAGACTTATTGGTATTTTTATGCTTCTGCATTTTCAGTTGAGCTATCAGTTATCATTGCTTTGCCAGCCTTGTATGTTATATATATTGGCGTTGTTGTTGACCTCTTGTATGATTACTGATATTTATATATTGCCACGTCTCGGGGACGGCCACCCTTGGACGTGATAGGTATAACCCCATGGATAGTGCAAGGAGTTTTTCTAGTGTATGCTTCAGGCTTCCAACACTAGAAGTAATGCAGAGAAGTTCTTCGTTACCTTCATTGCTTGTTTCAATATGGTACCCGTTCATCCGTATGTCTTTAAAATTAACCAAATTTCTTTTAGAATTGCTTGAACATAGTGCATTCTGGATGAATAGATGGGTACCATTTGATAATATCACATGGGCTTTTCCGGAGTCTTCAATAATATTAATTGGTCCAACAATGGTGGAGACCTTAGTTGCATTGTATACCAAATCAAAGGAAAGCTTCTGGTTTTTCAGAATTGTATGAGTTGTTGCATTATCTACTAAACAAATGCCATTATTTGTTATGATTTCCCAATCCATACCTTTAAAATGGATAATAAAATTTAGTCATTAAAAAAAATTTAAATAAATAAATAAATAATAAATTAACCACTAAATAATGCTCTTGAGAATAATAAAAATATTAATCTTGAAATTTCTACTAGTGGAGCATATTTGAGGCATAATGGTTGATGGACCATTGTCAATGAGGTATTTATCTTTAAATCCTATTCATAATTATGATAGTAAAGTTAATCATAATTTTAACATGATCCTACTGGGATACATGAAATCCAATTTTATTTTCACTTCCTTCAAGGACCAAAAAAAAACAAAACAGTGGTGATACCCAGACTCCAAAAAATAAGCCCCATTCACAAGCCCCATGAGGTGTTATCATCTCATTGGTTGGCTTGTTGACTTTTTAAAAAAAGTAAAATGGCAAAATACAAATTTACCCTTAATTAAAAATATGTCCCATCAACTCAAATCCCCCTATTTTCTCTATTCAGTTATGACTCTTCCATGTGAATCTTGAAATCCATTTATCCATTTCAAATTTTGAATATGAAATCCTTACCTAAATTACAATTGAACCTAGATTACACCAAAAGTTACCTAAATTGTTTTCGTCAAAATTCTTCAAATGGCCTGGATTTTTTTTCCAAACTTATATTCTTATTATACACATTAATTTTTTTTTTAAGAATGTTATTAACTGAACATTAAAAAAGTCGGGTATTTATTGTATTCAAATTTAAATAAAAAAACACATATAGTTACTATATGAAGCAATTACATCAAATATATTTATTAAATATTTACATCTCTAACATTTTTTTTTACATTTACATAAAAACTGTTATATTTACCTAAATATTTTACATTCCATGCAATGTTTAAACAATTTAGAAAAAAAATTTATTTTCAATAGTCAGTTAAATTTTATGGAATATTTCAAACACCTTTTTTTGTTGTGGGTTACATTTACAAATATATGTACTTGATTGCTACATTAATAAATGTAATAAATATAAATTACTATTTCATTGAAAGAAATGCAATCCACAAATGAATGTTACATTTCAGACTGTTACATTTATGAATATAAAGAAAATAGAATATGAGTATTTTGATGTCAAAAATATAACATTAACATCATACAAACCATATATAAATTAAATGTAACTAACCTTAGAAACAGTAGAACAAAGAAACATAGGATTTTGAAACGCTTTGTAGCATCCTCCACCATTGTCATCATCTCCTCCTTTCTATGTTGATCTAATCACCGCCTATAGGGATAGGCATAGCTCAGTATCAACGTTTCAAAGTTGACTTTACAAAAGGGATGCACATTGTGTCAAAAATTGACTTCTTTTGTGGCAGCACATCTGTTATGCCTATGTCATTTGGAGCCTTATATTTTTCGATCGGAGTCGCTAAAATTTTGGTTTTTAGCTACCTGCGGGAGTTGGAGTACTCTGATTGAAAATCTAATTGCATATTATGGGTCCTGGTACCGTTTTATACTACCCATAAAAATTTCATCGAATTCTGGTAACGTTTTGAAAAATATGCAGTTCTGAACCGTATCCGGGTTTTGAGAGTTCCTGGTTTGGTTGGTCGAATAGTGTTAGATATTTTGGTGAATATGGTGACCTTTGGTAACCTAACCCCCCTTGCTTAAGGGTTAAGCAACCTTTGGTTATTTTTGAGTGTTAGAGGGTGAGAAAAGGCTTAAGTTCACCCCCCTTTTCTTTCCTTCTCATCACCCCCCCAAGTGAGAAAAATCCCTCACTCTCTCACTCTCTCTCACTCTCGTCTCCCTCTCCCTCTCTGTTTTTTTTTTGTGTGTGTGTGTTGTTAAAGGAGGAAAAGAAGAAGAAGAAGCACTAGAGAGAGTGAAAAAGGGTGAGTGTGTGTGTTGTTGTTGTTGTTGTTTCTCTTCTCTCTATCTCCCTCTCATGCCCCCTTTACACCCCTGTTTTCAGCCATGAAGGGCTTGAGGAGATGCTGATGAGGTGGTGGTAGTGGTGGTGGTGGTTGAGGTGGTCGTGGGTGTGTCGAGAAAGATATATGTGGAACTAGTAATTAGAGGCATATTTTTGGGTTTGTGTCTTCATGTGATATGATCATCTATGTGTCTAGTTGTTATATATGAAATTTGGGGTCATTATGATATCTGTGTTGTAAGTTAGAACCTGTTTTGCATGGCCTGTCCAGATTCGCGTGGGAATTGACCTGCTTCTGGAAATAATTTATTTCGGGCTTGTAGAAGCAAAATTAGGTTATAATGTCTTCATGGATTATGATCCTAGCATGTTAGATAATGTGTATGATTTATTTCATAATTTGTGGAAGTGTATTTGGCGATGTGGAGATCAATTAGTAGGGCTGGTTGCAGCAGGTTTAGCAGTTTTGCTCGATTGTGTGTCAAGGAGTTGTTATGCATGTTGTGGAAAGTATCAGGAGTTAGGGTCTTCATGAAGTAGGCTTATATGTGTGTCAGGAGGTTCCATATTTTAATTGTGGATCATTGGTTGTGTTTTACAGATCTCGTAGATCGGACGCACCGCGATCTGGGTATCCGTGAGTGGTTCGATCCAACCCTTCGGGAAGCGTTGGATGCACGTAGTCGTGCGTCGCGCATCCGTTGGGCACCCTGACTATACTACTTATTTAGATAAGTAGTATGGTCATGTCTAACCCATAATATGCTAGATATTTGCATGCTAGGTTAGTATAGCTCGTATATTGTGTAGAACCCCCTATTCTACCATATACTTGCCTATGTATTATATTCATGTGTGAATTTTTATGTTTGCATGCACCCTTCATGTATGGGCATGTGTGATGTGTGTTTATATGAATGTGTAGAATATGCATGCTTTAGGTAGTCCCTATTTATAGTACTACCTCCCACTGTTAGTAATATCTAGCATGATTAAACCTGAGTTAATAACCGGGTGCATACTTAATATTCCCTGGTCATAAGACTGGAGGACGTGGTATGGTTGTTGCACCCATCTTGTTGGGGCAAAGCTATGACCAGCTTCCAAAGAGGATGAGACTTTCCCTCTCTCTCGCCCTCCTGTTGGTATCGCATTTCAGTAGGAAAAGGTGATGAAAGGGGCGTCTCTCTTCCTTCCTCCTCGGTCCTCCGGTGGTGGTTGTGCGTGTGTGGGGGTTCTTCGGAGGCTTGGATCCGGAGGGCTACGCCTTGGCAGGCTCGATTGGATTGTCTCTCGGAAGGGGTGGGTGGTTGTGTCACGCCCCAGGGCGGCCGTCCCCGATACGTGGCAAATATATATAATATCAGCAGTCCATACACGAGATCAATAAAAGACTCTAAACAACATCGAAGGTAATAACACAATTAACAATGTAGCTGACATAATATATATATATAGCGGAAGCTTAAACGACTGAGTCTGTAATTCAAAGACATATTACAGACCAGAATACATAATCAACTGTCCTGTGAGAGCCAATATAAGACAAAGACATCCACATACAAGTATTGTGCCCAAGCACGAGTAACAATACATACAAGCAAAAAAAAGGGGGATGCTGATGGCCTCTCACTCGCAAGACCCAAATACGCGAACGCTGCTCCGCTACTGGTGTGATGCCTCGGGGAGCTCCTCCTTCAGATCCGACTCAGTGACAACTGGAGGAAAAAGATATGCGAGGGGTGAGCCACACGCTCAGTGAATGGCACAATCTATGCAACACAACTCATATTAACCTTAAAAATCATTAAAGTCCCAAGATGGGAGTAACTGTACAAATTGGAGGGTCGTAGCATCGCCGACCCACCCCACCCTCACCCTCACCCTTTAGAGGTGACATAGGCCTTTTGGGACAGATTAGACTGCTCCACACCCTTGGTCCACCGGTAGCCCTTTCCCCGGGTAGCCTCTACCTGGTATACTCCCATGGTTAGTACGTTCCCGAATGCATCGGTAGTACCTACAGATGGGAGCCCTCTGTCAGGACAGCTTTTCCCAACCCGGTTAGTTCCTACACGGATCCAACGAAGGGGAGAAAACAATCTACACTCACGGATACGATCCTCTTGGATCCGTCGACAACGATTACTAAACACTGCTAAGGTAACGAATTCTCAAGAATTCCTCCAGGGCGCATAACTAAGATGCGGGGAAAAACATATTATAATAACAAGGTTATAATATTTTCTAAGGCATGCTTATACTAATATATTCTCATTTTGGTTTAATTAAATTAAACTAGATGGGAACATGCATGGATCAAGGCTTTTCAAACATGGGACATGGTATCTAGGCATGTATGGGCTTCTATACATGATACATGGATGTATATCCCTAGCATACAATGTCTAACATGGCATGGTTACATCATAGCAAAACATGCATTACCATAAGTTTTTATTCACACAAGTTAATATGCAGTTATGGTGCCCCAGGGGAGGGCAATGCACGCCTACGTGCATCGAACGCCTCCCAACTGGGTTGGATCGACCCACTCACCACAACCTGGGTCGTTGCGTGACCGTTCGCCAAGATCTGCAAGACAAGGGCATTCAATATGGTGAGTATAACTACACAATTAGACCTGGAATTTACTAGAAATGTCTAAAACTCGGACAAGCATGCATACGGGCTCGCAAGTTCGAGTGCCCCGACACCTACCCGAACCCTCGGGCAGCCACACGCATGCCCCTCCCCCCCCCCCCCCGCACGCGTACGCATGCATGCGCCCCTACACCCCCTGGCGCACTGCCGCGCACCCAGACGCGCTGCTGCCGAGCGCGCGTGCCCGCGCGCACTCGCGCGCACTGCGCGCCCGCATGCCATGCATAGCGCCCCTTTGGTAAGCTCTCCTCCTCCCTTATCCTTGTTTTAAATGGTTGTCAGGGCTCTTAGGGTGTTCACGCATGCCATGCATAGCGCCCCTCTGCTCACGCAGACGCGCGCGCACGCGCCCAAACCTCTCCCACCCCCTCCTCAGCCCTCACACTCACCCTACCACCTATGCATGGTATGCATGAACACCCTAAGAGCCCTAACAACCATTTAAAACAAGGATAAGGGAGGAGGAGAGCTTACCAAAGGAGGGGAAAGAAAGGGGAGGTATTCGGGTGCCCTTGGCGCACCAAACCACCTCAACCGCCACCACCAACACCACCACCTACTCAGCCACTCCTCAAGCCTTTATTGGCTGAAAACGGGGGGGGAGGGGCATGAGAGGGAGTTAGAGAGAAGAGAATCAAAGCACAACAACAACACCCTAAGCTTGCACACACACACCTTTCTCTTTTCCTTTTAAGTGTTTCTTCTTCTCCTTCTTGTTCTTCTTTTATTTAGCAACAAAAAAAGGGGGAGGGTGAAGGAGAGAGTGAGAGGGAGAGGACGAGAAAGGGACGCCCACACCTAGCACACACACACTCATACACACACTTTGCCATTTAATGGTGAAAAAGGGGGTTGGTGAGACTTGACCTAATCAACCCAACCAAGCAAGAAAACAAAACTCATTGACCTAGTCAATGGTTTTTTTTGACTTGGTCCAAGTCTACTTTGACTTGGTCAAAGTCACCCTTTGACAATCCAGTAATGACCAAACCCGTATGTGTTTCAGAACTGCATAATTTTCTAAAACGTTACCAGAATTCGATGAAATTTTTATGAGTAGCACAAAATGGCACCAGGACTCATAATATGCAGTTAGATTTTCAATCGGAGTACTCGAACTCACGCAGATAGCTAAAAGTCTAAAATTTTAGCGGCTTCGATCGAGAAAAGAAAAATTGAAAAACTGCCAGAAATGACTCAAATGTGCCCAATAGGCTAAAAAGTGACACATATATAACAGGTTGTTGTTCGTTCCTGGCTGAGGCGGCCGACGGGTGCTCAGGAGGATTCAGGGGTTGTTGTGATTGCCACCTACTTTTCTCAAAAAGCAGAAAAAAGGGGTGGATTTGATCGCCTTCGTGGGGAGTTTGTGGGGTCTCCGCTCTGGGACACGGATATGCCGTCCACAGAGGTGAAAGGGATCCTTTTCTGCTTCAGAAAACTAACTAAAGGAGAATTGGGACTTGAGGCGGACTAGGGAATGTCACGCCCCAGGCGTCCCCGAGACGTGGCAAAGATAATAAAATATCAGCTATCAATACCTGAGGTCAATAAAGACTCCAACAACAATACACAAGGCGGCAAAGCAAGATAATGATAACTGACATGAAAGGCGGAAGCATAATATATAAACAATGTCTGTAAATCAAAAACATTATTATAGACTCGAATACACAATCACTGTCTTGTGAGAGCCAAGTCTAGACCAAAGAAAATACAACTTGTGTCATATGCACGATTTACAATACATACAAGACTCTAGGAATGCTGACAGCCTCGCACTCGCCACCCGCCGACAGAACGCTCCACGCCCATAAGACCACGCCACAGGAAAGCTCCAGCTCCACGCCCAACACTGCCCCTGAAAAGAAACAGTATGCGAGGGGTGAGCTACAAGCTCAGTGAGTGGCTGGAAACCAATCACCATACTACAGTTCAATACATAATCAATTTCCTTTCAAGGAAAACATGGGTGGAAACCCATGGATAACTGGGTCACGCGGCGGCGCGACCAACCTCACCCCCACCCTCACTCCCGGAGGGAGTCTTTTGGGACTTTTGGGGAGAGACCATACCGTCGGTCGAAGAGACCCGGATTTACTGGTATGGAGAGAGACCATACCGTCAGTCAAAGAGACCCGGATTTACTGGTCTACTCAACACTACTGGATCATCTACATCTAGATAATCGCCCAACGACGTCCTTGAACATCGATTCAAGATCGGACCCAACAACTATGGGAACGGTCAAACAACGAATGGGTCACGCGGCGATATTCTTCACCTCATCCTTACCCTCACTCCAGGAGGGAGACTATTGGGACTTTTGGAAGAGGCTTAGACTGCTCTACACCCTTGGTCCACCGGTAGCCTCTCCCGCGTAGCCTCTACCTGGTATACTCCCACTATCAGTACTCTTTCGAATGCGTCGGTGGTATCTACGGACCGGAGCCCTCTGTCAGGACAGCTGTAATCGCCGGGAAGTCCCTACTCGGATCCAACGAAGGGGAGAACGATTCCCACGCCCGCAACATCATTCGTTAACTCTCTCCCGGGTAGTATCTACAACCCGATCTCCTCAACTCACCGCTCTACACCCTTGGTCCGCCAGTAGCCCTTTCCTTGGGTAGCCTCTACTTGGTATACTCCCACGATCAGTACTCGTCCGAATGCATCGGTGGTACCTACGGATGGGAGCCCTATGTCAGGAAAACTAAACCTGAGAAGTTCCTACATCAGATCCAACGAAGGGGAGAACGATCCCATGTTCGCAAAGCGAACCCAATGGAAAACAACTACTCTCGATACTCACTTATCGAGATATCAAAACACAGGCATAACAACAATCAACACACTCATATTAACCTTAAAGTAGTCATAGTCCCTATACGGGAGTAACTACACTAGTTAGAGGGTCGTAACATCGCCGACCCACCCCACGCTCACCCTTTAGGGGTGTCATGGGCCTTTTTAGACTAGACCGCTCTCCACCCCTGGTCCACCCGGTAGCCTCTCTCACACTCCGTAGCCTCCACCTGGTATACTCCCACTATCAGTACTGTCCGACGCATCGGAGGTACCTACGGACGGGAGCCCTTTGTCAGGTCAGCTTTCCAACGCCGGGGAGTCCCTACATCGGATCCAACCAAAAGGAGAAGACAGCCTACTCGCACGGATACGATCCTCTTGGATCCGTCGACAACGATTTGTAACACTACTAATGTCATGAATTCTCAAGAATTCCTCCAGGGCGCATAACTAAGATGCGGGGAAACATATATTATAACAACAAGGTTATAATATTCTCTAAGACAGGCTCATAACAATATGCTCTCATTTTGATTTAAATAAATTTAAACAAAATGGGAAACATGCATAGGACGGGGCTTTCCAATCAAGGGACATGGTGTATGGGCCTCTATACATGATATATGGATGCATATCCCTAGCATACAAGGTCTAATATGGCATGGTTACATCATATAAATCATGCATTGCATCGTTTTTCATACTATAGCTAGGGGGCCCATCGATGCGCGACGCGCGTCTATGCGGGTCGAGCGCATCCCTAGAGAGGGGGGGGGGATTGGAATCGAACCACTCACCATACGACTCGGGACCTCGCGCATCCCATCCGACGAGATCTGCAAGGTAGGGGCATCCAACTTGGTGAGTAACAACACAATTTACACATAGAAATCATTAGAAATACCAAATACTCGGACAAGCATGCATACGGACTCGCACGCATGCGAGCACGCACGTACGCACGCGAGTCCGAGTGCCCCGACACCTACCTGAACCCTCGAGCAGCCACACGCATGGCCCCCCGCATGCGCACGCACGCACGCACCCCAGCACCCTCGGCGCACTGCCGCGCGCCTGCCCGCGCGCCTAGACGCGCTGCCGCGCGCGCACGCACGTCCAGCCCGCGCCCGCGCGCACTGCACGTCCAGCCCGCGCGCCCTCGCAGAACCCCCGCGCACGCCCCAGCACGCGCACGCACGCGCACGCGCGCACTGGTCTCCAGCCCCGCGCCCAGGCGCACTCGCGCGCACTCCCGCGCGCACCCTCGTGCGCACCCCCGCTCACGTCAGCACCCACGCGCACCCGTGGCCCACTCCACGCGCACCCGCGCACTCGCGAGCACGCACCCGCGCGCGTCTGCGCGCCCCCCTGCCCTCTGCTGCGCCCGCATGCGCGCGCACGCGCGCAGACAACTCCCAATGCGCGCCCAGCCAACCCTAACCCCATTTTAACCCTTCCCAACCCCTCACACACACCCTAACCCCTATGCATAGCATGCATGACTTCCCCAACCATCCCAACAGCCCTTACAAATCAAAAAGAAGGGGAAGAGGACTTACCAAAAGAGGGAAACGGAAAGGGGGAGGTGCGGGGCTCTCGACGCGCCCACGGCCACCTCAACCACCACCACCACCACCTCTTCAGCCTCTCCTCAGCCTCCTCCTTGGCTGAAAATCAGGGGGGAAGGATCATGAGGGGGAGCTTGATATAGGAGGAGATCAACAACAACAACAAAACCTACCATCTCTTCTTCCTTCACCATCTCCTTCTCTTTGGGGAATTAAAACAAACACCTAGGGGGGGCTTTGAAAAAGAGAAAGAGAGGCCAAGAAGTTGACGTGGGGATGGGAGGGAGAGAGAGAGAGAGAGAGAGAGAGAGAGAGAGAGAGAGATATTTTGTTGCACACATAAATATCTAAAGAGGGATGGAAATGACCTAGTCATCCTTTGACTAGAAATTCTGCGCATGCTTCACTGGAACAGCCATAACTTCCTCGATATAGCTCCGAATTGCACAATTCCAATTCCGTTGGAAAGCCAAGAAGATTATCTACAACTTTCATGTTTATGCCAAGATCAAATAATCTCTCCCGCTATTCCAAAATTAGAGCTAAACATAGAACAGGGCTGCTGCCAGAATTTCCCTCCCCGGGGTATACTTGGAAAAATACCCATAACTTTTACTACAAGAATCCAGTTGACCTAATTCCACTTCTGTACGAAAGCTAACTCAAAACTGGACATCTCATAATAAAATCATATTTAAACCTCTTCATCTTGGATTTTAACAAAATCAAATCCAAATACCAAATTAGAAATACATAACTTCGAGGAAAAAAAAATTGTGTACCCAAATTTTCAAATAGAGCGCTCCAAATGACACAGGCACAACAGGGAAGGGCCGGCTAGTTGGGTTTAGCCGCCTGGTGGGGGCGGCTAGTTGTGGGTAGCCGCCTGGTGTCTGGTTCAATTTGGGCAGAACCTGGGTAGGGTTTGGGTTTGGTTTTGGCAGAGGTTAAACTGGATTTAACCTGGGTTTTGGAGAGTGGTTTTGTGTATGGAATAGGTTTTTCTCTCACTTTTTCTCTCAAGGGTTTTTGAAGTGGTGGTGTGGTGGTGTAGGCTTGGTGGTTGGGAATGGGTTGTTATGTGTTATTGATGGGTATTTGATTATGAATTGATGATGTTGATATGAATTGGTTGCCCCCCTATTTATAGTAAAATAGGGGTATAGGAATGTCCACTGGACAATAGATCAAAATGGGTAATAAGGTGCTTGATTTGACCTCCCATTAGATCTTTGTTCTCTGACAAATGTCCAGGTGAGGGGCGGCTAATGGTATTTATCCACCCAGTGAGGGGCGGCTAATGATATTTAGCCAGCCAGTGAGCCGCCCCTGTCCAAGTTCTAGGTTTTTCTAAGGGTTTGGACTATGGTTTTCGGCTTCGGTTTCTGAGGGAGTTTTCTTTCAGATGTCCAAATGTGGTCATTCTTAAGCATTACTTGAAGTATTTTTGTCTCTTTGGATGGTCAAAATTGGGGTATCTACAATTGTCCCTCATCGGTCGGAGCCTTTTGTGTGAAGCAGAAAGACTTCAACCGATGATAAGAAAAGAGACCCCGATTTTGGCTGGCCTGACCTTCAAGAAGTTTAGGACACATGACCAATACCATTTAGGGAGGTAATTTTGGGTTTTGACTAGAATGGTTATCTACAGAGTGATCCAGGTGGGAGAGTGAGTAAAAATTAAGGAAGCGAGTGATCCAACCGTCGGACGGGGTTCTTAGCCATCGTGCACAGAGCTGCCTATCGTCAGTTTCCTTGTGCCTACCGTACCCGTGCTTGGGTAGCTCAGCAAATCAAGGGGATATCACAGATAGGAAGAAAGAAAAAGTGTGTTTGATTTGGTGAATTGGATCATTCGAAAGACAAAGATTCCGGAAAAGAACGAGAACTGAAGAAATTTTAATTGAATGGTACTAGTAATTGTTGTAAAACTTCAAGAGAGTTTTGTTTGATCAAGTAAGACTTTGAAATAAACCAATACATGGCTGTTTGGTTTAGAAAACTTGGAAATAAGTGTGTTTTGAGAAGCTGGCAGGGAGCGGCTAGTTGATTTTAGCCGGCAGGGAGGGGCGGCTAGTTATTTTTAGCCATCGGGCCTTGGGCGGCTACTCGGGGGTAGCCGCCGGCCAACTAGGCCCATTATAACCGAAAAGTCGCCCTCTCTCTCTCCATATGTTTCAAAACTGTTTCTCTCCCTCCATTACTTCTTCTTCTTCACTTCAAAACGTAAAACCTTTATTTTCTTCACCCTCTCTTCCTCCATTTCGACCTAATCAATCTTCTCTTCTTGATTTTGAAACCCTAAGTCTTTGGGTTCTCCTTTTTCTTTGTAACCCGAGAAGATGACAAGGTTGAAGACGATTGCTTCGAGGAGGAAACGACCGTGGGTGGCTCGTGGAGAGCGTAGCTCGAGCTCCCTATCGTCGGAGAGCGATATGGTGGAGGAGGAGGTCGTGGGTGAGGTGATAGGTGCGGCGGAGGGGCCGTTGGTGGGTGCTGGCGCGGGTTCGGTCGGGGATGTGCCTTTTGGGGCTGTCCCGGGAGTTTCTACTGTTATATATGTGTCACTTTTAGCCTTCTGGTAACCATTGGAACATTTTGACAGTTTTTCAGTTTTTTTTGTTTTTCGATCGGAACCGCTAAAATTTTGGACTGTTAGCTATCATCCTGAGTTTGAGGACTCCGATTGAAAATCTAACTGCATATTATGTGTCCTGGTGCCATTTCAAGCCACTCACGAAAATTTCATCGAATTCCGGTAACGTTTAGAATTTCACAGTTCCGAAGCGTATCCGAGTTTTGACCGAGCGAGAAGTCATTGGGAGACTTGATTTGGTCAACTCTTTTGGATTTTAGTGTGGTTGGGTTGACTAGGGTCAAACCTCACCTAAGTGCACTTAAACCTAATCTAACCTAGCTTAACCTAATCTTTTTTTTCACTAAGTGGTGAGTGTGTGAGGTGTGTGTGTGGTCCCCTTAAGTCCACGGGCGCGTCTCTTCCCACCCATCGTTTTTCTTACCCCACCAATCAAAAAAAAAAAAAAAAAAAAATGGTGTTTGGCTGTTCCCACCAATCCAGATCGACCGAAATTGGTCGTCATTTCAGATTTTGGACGACCGGACTTGGTCGCCATTTCAGGTTTTGGGCGACAGTAATTGGTCGCAATTTCAGGCTTTGGGCGACTGTAATTGGTCGAACAGGGTTCAAAAGTATATCTACCTATTTTTTGTAAGGGCACGGCTATCCCCACCAAGGGTTTTTCTTACCCCACCAATCGGAAAAAAAATCGGTGTTTTATCTTTTCCCACCGATCCGGCCAGGTCGACCAGATTTGGTCGCCACTTCAGGTTTTGGACGACCGGACTTGGTCGCCATTTCAGATTTTGGGCGACCGGACTTGGTCGTCATTTCAGGTTTCGGACGACCGAACTTGGTCGAACAGGATTTGTAATAAAGTTTATAATTTTTTTCTTGGAAACATAATCCCATGACGTATATCTTCCTTGAATCCTTCATACCAGTTCAAGTCTGAGTTGTAATGTAAGGAGAATCAATTATTATTCTTAAATGTAGAATATAAGAACAATTTTTTTTACATAAGTGACGGACTAATTTTCAAAAGCCAAATATATAATGTGTTTGGATCAACTGATAGGTTTTTTTTGTTTTCAAACCAAGAATCCTCTTAACTACGAATTCACACGAAGCTTAAAAATGATATATATTTGTCTAATAAGATATTTTTTTATAAAAATTTGAATTAATTGAAAGTATACCTACTTACATTTTTTTCGGCCCCTTAGCTGTTGTTTGGATCAAAGAATAAATGTAGAATATAATGGATAAATCCAAAAATTTATTTGTTTACAAAAATAGGTAGATATAGTTTTAAACCCTGTTCGACCAATTACAGTCGCCCAAAGCCTGAAATTGCGACCAATTACTGTCGCCCAAAACCTGAAATGGCGACCAAGTCCGGTCGTCCAAAATCTGAAATGACGACCAATTTCGGTTGATCTGGATTGGTGGGAACAGCCAAACACCGTTTTTTTTTTTTTTTTTTTTGATTGGTGGGGTAAGAAAAAAGATTGGTGGGGATAGACGCGCCCTTTTTGTAAACAAATAAATTTTTGGATTTATCCATCATATTCTACATTTATTCTTTTATCCAAACAACAGCTAAGGGGCCAAAAAAAATGTAAGTAGGTATACTTTCAATTAATTCAAATTTTTATAAAAAAATATCTTATTAGACAAATATATATCATTTTTAAGCTTCGTGTGAATTCGTAGTTAAGAGGATTCTTGGTTTGAAAACAAAAAAAACTTATCAGTTGATCCAACACATTATATATTTGGCTTTTGAAAATTAATCCGTCACTTATGTAAAAAAATTGTTCTTATATTCTACATTTAAGAATAATAATTGATTCTCCTTACATTACAACTCAGACTTGGAGTGGTATGAAGGATTCAAGGAAGATATACGTCATGGGATTATGTTTCCAAGAAAAAAATTATAAACTTTATTACAAATCCTGTTCGACCAAGTTCGGTCGTCCGAAACCTGAAATGACGACCAAGTCCGGTCGCCCAAAATCTGAAATGGCGACCAAGTCCGGTCGTCCAAAACCTGAAGTGGCGACCAAATCTGGTCGACCTGGCCGGATCGGTGGGAAAAGATAAAACACCGATTTTTTTTTTTCGATTGGTGGGGTAAGAAAAACCCTTGGTGGGGATAGCCGTGCCCTAAGTCCACACCTAGGAATAGGATTTTCCCCTATTCATCATCTTCTCCACTCAATCTCTCTCTCCTCCTCTCTTTAAATCTCCCATATGATCTAGCTAGAGGGGTTAAAATCAAAAACCCTAAGAAGAGAAAGAGAGGTATTGTCCCGATCTACCTTCCGGTGGTCTCGGATTCGAATTCCCTTATGTGTGACCCCTTCTCATGGTCTCTTTTCTCCTCTGATTTCAGCCCTCTTAGGCTGAGTTGAAGGCTTGGTGGTGGTGGCCTTGGTGGTGGTGTTTCGGTGCGCGAAGAGCACCCGATCTCCTTCCCTCCCCTTCCTCTCCTTTGGGTGAGTTTCCTTTCCTTCCATTTCTTGTCTAGATGTATGTTTAGGTGTGTTTTTGGGAGTGAAAGATGTGCTTGGTGGTTTGGGGGCTGTTGGAGGGATGAGAGGGGTGGTAGAGCCGGCTCGGGCAGAGAGGGCTCCTCGGCGCAGGCAGGCAGGCAGTGCGGGCTCCTCGGCGCAGGCAGGCGGGCAGACTGGCAGGCGCTGGGCGTGTGCTGCCAGGCGCGTGTTGCCAGGTGCGCTGGGCGCGTGCTGTCGGTCGTGCGGCGGGCGGCGCGTGCAGGTGCTGCGCAAGGGGCGCAGTGCGCGCAGGGCGAGCGGGGCGCTGCGCTGGGGCGCAGTGCAGGTGGGTGTGCGCGCGAGGCGCTGCGCTGGGTCGCAGTGCGTGTGGGTGCATCCGGGGCTTGACGCGCGGTGCGCACGGGTGCGCGCGTGCGTGCGCCCGAGCGTGCGGTGTGTCTGGGCTCGCGGGCTGGGCGCGGCAGCGTGTCTGGGCGTGCGGGTAGGGGTTTGGCAGCGTGTCCGGGCATGCGGGCAGGGGGATCGGCAGTGCGTCTGGGCGCGCGAGCTGGAGCGCGGCTGTGCGCCCGGGGCGGGTGGCCGTGCGGACGGTTGCCCGGGGGTTCGGGTGAGTCGGGGTGCTCGGACTCGCGTTCGTACGGGTCGTATGTACGTTTGTCCGAGTGTTGTGTATTTTTAGTGTATTTTTGTATGTGTTTGTGTATTTTACTCACCGTGTTGAATACCCTGTCTTGCAGATCTTGACGGACGGTCACGCGACGACCAGGGTATTGGTGAGTGGGACAATCCAACCCAGTAGGGAGGCGCTATATGCACTTGGGCATATACCGTCCTCCCCTGGGGCACCATAGTTTAATATTAACTTGTATAATATGTAATCTATGCAAGCATGATTAATATGTAGTATGCATGCTATCCTAGACCTTGTATGTTAGGGACTTGCACCCTTAGGATATGTGTAAGCGCCATGCATCCTGACTCCATGTTTTCATACTAGGAAAGCCTCGACCTATGCATGTGTCCTATTAGTTTAATTTATTAAATTAAATGCGAACTTGTGGTATTTTAGCATGCCTTAGGGAATATTATAAGGGGCCTTGCGAGGTCAGCATTGAGACCCGGGCTAGGGTACTCCGTGTTCCTTGTTTGGTTGTCGGGATGTCCTATATCGGGACCTCATGGTGCCCTCCCAAGGTTTCTTTTCCCGATAATATTATAACCTCGTTATTATATTATGTGTCTCCCCGCATCTTAGTTATGCGCCCTGGAGGAATTCTGAAGAATTCATGACATTTATAAGTTGAGATCGGTGTTGGTGGATCCGAGTGGATCGTATACGTGTGGATAGGCTGTTTCTTTTCCCTTCGTTGGATCCGTATAGAGACTACCCCAGCGTTAGACAGGCCTTCCTGACAGAGGGCTCCCATCAGTAGGCACCTCCTGATTTGGGTTCGGACTGTGCTGAATTGTGGGAGTGGACCAGGCAGCCTACGGAGTGGAGGAGAGACTATCGGTGGACCAAGGGTGATTAACAGCCTAGTCAGTCCCAATATCTTTTGTCACCTACTTAGAGGGTGAGGGTGAGGGTGTGGTGGGTCGGCGATGTTGCGACCCACTGGATTTGTGTATTTCCTGCCACTTAGAGGCTTTGATTTAATTGTGGTTAATATAAATTGTGATGCATGGGTTGTGCTATTCACTGAGCGTGTGGCTCACCCCTCGCATAATTTTTCTCCAGTTATCACTGAGTCGGATCTGAAGGAGGAGCTCCCCGAGGGACTTCATCAGTAGCAGAGCAGCGCCACGTCCCGCGAGTGATAGAGGCCATCAACATCCTTTTTTTTATTGTATGTATATATTTCCGTGCTTGGGCACCTGTTTTGTATTATATTGGATGTCATTCGTGTATATTGGCTCTCATAGGACAGTTGATTATGTATCGAGTCTGTAATATGTTTTTGATTTACAGGCTCAGTCTTTAGCTTCCGCTATCTGTGTATATATCATGTCAGCCCTGCTTTTGTCTGTGTTGTCATTTTAGCTGTTGTTAAAGTATGTTATTGACCTTCTGTATAGACTGCTGATATCATGTATACACTTGCCGCGTCCCGGGGACGGCCGCCCTGGGGCGTGACAGCTACACTTCCTAGGGGTGAGGTGATCGGGTATACGTGCAAGAGGAGGCACGGTGATCGACCGGTGGTAGCCGGAAGCGTTGTTTTGGAGGCCGGAGGATCGGTCGAAGGTGTAGTAGAGGAGGAAAGGGGGTGAGGGGGTTGTCATTAGCGAGGAGATGGCCCGTATCTTGGGCGAGGTATTTGGTGAGGAAGAGGGTGGCCTTGGTGATGGCGAGGCTAGTGTAGCAGGTGAGGAAGAGGTGAGGAGAGCTTTGGGTGATTATGAGGTGCTGACCTCCGGCGCGGTGGGCACGGAGGAGGGCAGGGGCATCGGGTTTGACGTTGAGGAGGCCATGGGTGTTGATGGTATTGGTGCAGAGGAGGCTGAGGAGGCCGTGGTTGAGGAGGAGGGGGAAGACGATGAGGGGGACAACGATGGGATGGATGATCCCGACAAGGCCGACGCGGGGACTCCCGGGGCCACACGAACCGTGGTATGCCTTTATTTCTTTTTGCCTATTTATGTTCTAAATGTATATGTTTGATGGTATGCATGAAGTGTGTAAGAAGTATATATATATGCATCTTTTAAATAGGCATGTTTGTATGAAAAAATGATCATGGTGGGAGTTTTATAAGCATGTTATTTCATAGTCTATAGAATGTTTTAACATGCTTGCATGCCTATATAGGTATGGTGTTGTTCTAGTACAAGAGATGGTGGTGGGTTTGCATGTGAGTTTTTAGGGGAGTGACAATTTTTGAAATAGATATGCTTTGATGTTATAAGGGCATAGAAAGGCAAGTAAGTATGTGTTGATGATCACGGTGGGAGTTTCATAAGCATGCTTTTACATGACAAGAAGAAAGTGTTTCTATGTAGTTTTTCATAAGCGGCCATGTTGGCTCACCTCCTCGTGGATTTGTCGAAGAAGGTGAAGCGGCTGGGGCAAGAATCTCGACGGTTTCACAGCATTTCTGCAGGTAAATTAGTAAAGATAGGAATGATTTGATTTAAGTTCATTAACTTCACCTGACTTTGGTTTTGACTTTCTTTCCACGATTTTCAGGTATGAGCACTTCGCCATTGCTCATCCGATCTAGCTGATCTTCAACCGTGCCCTCCCTTGGGCCATGAGATGGGCCCCCTCGGGGGCTTCTCGCCTGCGTCGCATTGCGCAGTTTCGGGAGGCCTTCGCATTTTGAAGGAAGAAGAGGTATATTTTCTGAATTTTCTAGCTTGTACTTGATTTTCTTTTGACTAAGCTCTCTTCTCATGTCTTGGTATCCTTCGTAGATGACTTGGAGGCCTTATGCTGAGGAGGAGGTCCCAGAGGCGTTGCTAGAGGCATCTGGCTGATCTTCTTCAATGAGGTGGTCTTCCACGCGGTTAGCCGGGTCGTCCGCCAGCTTGGGTACCACCAGTGGGTGCCAGATCCTCTGTCGAAGAGTCTTTCGATCCCGGTGGCAGGAATTCGTTGGGATACGAACCTCCCGAGGAACTATGCAGTGTACGTGCGGGGATGGGTCGAGAGGGGGACCTTGGTTGAGCGTCGCCCCGAGGTGGTTGATAGCGAGGAGTACATGGCTTGGTTCCGCCAGAAATATGTTGACATCCTCTGGACTATGGAGGAGGAGATCCCGGATGCTTACGTAAGAAAAATCTTTTCTCTTTCTCTTTTCTCTCCTTGCTTCTTCTCTTTGTGTTCTAAATGATGCCTTCTTTTGTAGGTTGAGCTGAATGAGTTGGAGAAGAAGCTCGAGACTGCCAATGAGCACCTCCAAGCACGGGCCGGGCAAGTAGAAGGGTTGCGGGCGTAGAGGCAACGCTTGCAGGACTAGGTTTGGGTCCTTGAGGTTCAGGTGGATGCTCCATCGAGAGCAAGAGCTGATGGCGCTTCTTCCTCTTCTGCTCCTCTTCCGTCCAGTGTCTCCGATCGAGAGCTTGAGTTGATAAATGAGCTAGGCATGGTCTGTAGCGAGCTCCTGGCTACTCAGATGGAGTTTGATCAGGCGAGGGAGAGGGCTGCAAGGGCCGAGGATGAGGTGGACCTACTGCGGTTCGAGAGAGCCTTGAGGAGGAGGAGATGGACCAGCTGCGGTCCCGTCGTATTGAGAGAGGAGGAGTTTTTCCATTCTGGGCCGTGAGCAGGACTCCCTCCAGGTGTCACGCCCCAGGCGTCCCCGAGACGTGGCAAAATAATATATAATATCAGCTATCAATACCTGAGGTCAATAAGGACACCAACAACAATACACGAGGCGGCAAAGCAAGATAATGATAACTGACTGAAATGCGAAAGCATAATATATACCAATGTCTGTAAATCAAAAACATTATTACAGACCCGAATACACAATCAATGTCCTGTGAAAGCCAAGTCTAGACCAAAGAAAATACAACCTGTGCCACATGCACGATTTACAAAGCATAAAATGACTCTATGAATGTTGACAGCCTCGCACACGCCACCCACCGGCAGAACGCTCCACGCCTATAAGACCACGCCACAGGAAGCTCCGCTCCACGCCCAACACTACCCCTGAAAAGAAATAGTATGCGAGGGGTGAGCTACAAGCTAAGTGAGTGGCTGGAAACCAATCACCATTCTACAGCTCAATACATAATCAGTTCCCTTTTTCAAGGAAAAACATGGTGGAAACCAATGGATAACAGGGTCACACGGTAGTGCGACCAACCTCACCCCCACCCTCACTCCCGGAGGGAGTCTTTTGGGACTTATGGGGAGAGACCATACCGTCAATCGAAGAGACACAGATTTACTGGTCTAGAGACCATACCATCGGTCGATGAGACCGGATTTACTGGTCTACTCAACACTACTGGATCATCTACATCTAGATAATCACCCATCAATGTCCTTCACATCCCTCACAAGACCGGACCCACATCTATGGGAACGGTCGAACAACGAATGGGTCACGAGACGACGCGTCTTCGCCTCATCCACACCCTCACTCCTGAAAGGAGACATCTTGGGACTTTGGGAAGAGACTTAGACTACTCTACACCCCTGGTCCACCGGTAGCCTCTCCCCGCTCCGTAGCTTACCTGGTATACTCCCACGATCAGCACTGTCCGAACACATCAGAGGTACCTACAGATGGGAGCCCTCTGTCAGGACAGCCTGTCTAACGCCGGGGCTGTACTACACGAATCCAACGAAGGGGAGAACGATTCCACGCTCGCGATATCATTCCTTAGCCCTCTTCCAGGTAGCCTCTACCTGGTATACTCCCACGATCAGTACCCCTCCGACTGCATCGGTGGTACCTACGGATGGGAGCCCTCTGTCAAGACAGCTACAACCCGGCCTCTTCAACTCGAACAACCCTGGGAGTGAACATTCCATGTTCGCAAAGCGAACCCCATGGAAACAACTACCACTCTGGAGGAGAAGAATATGCGAGGGGTGGGCCACACACTCAGTGAATGGCACCAACTATGCATCATAAATCATATCAACCTTATATAATTCATAGCCCCTAACACGGGAGCAACCACACAATCCAGTGGGTCGTTACATCGCCGACCCACCCCACCCTCACCCTCACCCTCGAAGGGGTGACATGGTCTCTTGGGACTGACTAGACTGCTATTCACCCTTGGTCCACCGGTAGCCTCTCCCCGCTCCGTAGCTTACCTGGTATACTCCCACGATCAGCACTGTCCGAACACATCGGAGGTACCTACAGATGGGAGCCCTCTGTCAGGACAGCCTATCTAACGCCGGGGCTGTACTACACGGATCCAACAAAGGGAAGAGAACAGCCTATCCACACACATGCGATCCTCTTGGATCCGTCGACAATGCTTCCTAACATTTCTAATGCCATGAATTCTCAAGAATTCCTCCAGGGCGCATAACCAAGTGCGTGGAAACCTATATTATAACCACAAGGTTATAATATTCTCTAAGGCATGCTTACAACAATATAATCACATAATCCCATCTTGATTTAAATAAATTAAACTAAATGGGAACATGCATAGGTCGAGGCTTTCCTAGCATGAAAACATGGTATCAGGATGCGTAGGCCTCTATCCTCAACATTAGGGTGCATATCCCTAGCATACAAGTCTAAGGTGGCATGGATACATCATATTGATCATGCATAGATCAAGGCTTTTAAGTACAGGACATGGTGTCTAGGCATGTACGGGCCTCTATACACGATACATGGATGTATATCCCTAGCATGCAAAATATCTACATATTAGCTAGGGGGCCCATCGATGCGCGACGCGCGTCTACGCGGGTCGAGCGCATCCCTAGAGAGGGGGGGGGGGGATTGGAATCAAACCACTCACCTTACAACCCGGGACCTCGCGCATCCCATCCGACGAGATCTGCAAGGTAGGGGCATCCAACTGGTGAGAAACAACACAATTTACACAAAGAAATCATTAGAAATACCCAATACTCGGACAAGCATGCATACGGGCTCGCACGCATGCGAGCACGCACGTACGCACGCGAGTCCGAGTGCCCCGACACCTACCCGAACCCTCGGGCAGCCACACGCATGGCCCCCCGCATGCGCACGCACGCACGCACCCCCAACATCATCGGCGCACTGCCGCTCGCTTTCCCCCCCCGCGCCCAGACGCGCTGCCGCACGCTTGCGCGCACCGTGTGTCCAGCCCAGCGCGTACCCGCGCGCACTGCGCCCCCCGCGCAGCACCCCGCGTACTCCCCAACACGCGCACAGCGCACGCACGCACGCGCGCGCGCGCACTGGTCCCCAGCCCCGTGCCCAGGCGCATTCATGCCCAGGCGCCTGCTCTAGGCGCGCGCACGCTCGCGCGCAGACGCCCGCACGACCACTTTGCCGCACCAGCTTTCCGCGCGTCTGTGAGCCAGCCAGAGCCTGCCAGCGCACGCCTGCGCGCGCACGCGCGCAGACTGCGCCCAGCGCGCGCCCAAGCCATCCCAACCTCATTTTAACCCTTCCCAACCCCTCACACACACCCTAAACATCTACCCAACATGCATGACCTCCCCAACATCCCCTTAAGCCATGAAAACCAAGAAAAGAAGGGGAGGAGCTCACCTTGGAGGGGGAACAAAAGGGGGAGGTTCGGGGGCCCTCGACGCACCTGCGACCACCTGAACCGCCACCACCCCTTCGGCCTCTCCTCAGCCTTCTCCTTGTCTGCAATCAGTGGGGGGGGGGGGAAAGATCATGAAAAAGGGAGCTTGAGAGAGAGGGGAACAAACAACAACTACCATACCAACCTTCTCTTCTTTCTTCACCCTCTCCTTCACTTCTTCTCATTGAGACAAATTAACAAACACATGGGGGGTGTGTTTGCAAGAGAGAAAGAGAGACAAGAAATGCTAGTCGACGTGGGGGTTTGGGAGGGGAGAGAGAGAGAGAGATATTTATCAACAAATATCTTAAGGAGAAATGACCTAGTCGCCCTTTGACTAGAAATTCTGCGCATGCTTCACTGGAACAGCCATAACTTCTTCGGTATAGCTCCGAATTGTACAATTCTAAGTCCGTTGGAAAGCCAATAAGATTATCTACAACTTTCATGTTCATGCCCAGATCAAATAATCTCTCTAGCTATTCTGAAATTAGAGGTAAACATAGAACAGGGCTGCTGCCAGAATTTCCCTCCCCGGGGTATACTTGGAAAAATACCCATAACTTTTACTACAAGAATCCAGTTGATCTAATTCCACTTCTGTACGAAGCTAACTCAAAACTGGACATCTCATAATAAAATCATAATTAAACCTCTTCATCTTGGATTTTAACAAAATCAAATCCAAATACCAAATTGGAAATACATAACTTCGAGGAAAAAATTTATGTATCCAAATTTTCAAACAGAGCGCTCCAAATGACACAGGCACAACACCAGGCCAGAGTGTCGGAGTTGGAGGCGTCGGCTGGCGTGCCTGGCGGTTTGATGGGAGATCTTGTCCGTTCTCTCCAGGTAGCCGAGGACAGGGACCAGGAGGCTCTCAAGATCTTGGAGGCGAGGGCACGGGAGTTGAAAGAGAGGTTTAGGGTGGCTGAGGACCGATTCAGAAGCATGGAGGGTTGTCTTCACCAGAGGCAGGAGAGGAGAGATCGGGACATGCAGCAAGTCCACCTTTGGGAGGCCACTATGAGGGGGAAGCTGGTCGGGGGTGTGTCCATGACGGAGGCGAATCTCAACCTTCTCCCTCTCGAGCCTGAGCACTCTATCTCGGCTTCCTTTGCTACGGGGGCCACCTTCAATTGAGCCTCTCGTCCTTCAGCGACTCAGAGCCATGGGAGATACGCGAGGGCGGCTTCTTCAGTGAGGGAGACTCCTACTGCTCCAGAAGTTCAGTCTTCTCCTCAGCTATCGCCTGCTTCTCAGCAAGGCCAGGATGTTCCTCCTTCGACCCAGCCTCCCGGGAATGATGACACTCCGAGGTATAGTTTTGTATCTCTCATTTTGGTAGAAAAATGTATATATGCAAGGAATTCATGCTTTTCTTCTTTACATTTGGCTTAGGTGATTGTTTTGATGATGGATAGCTCAAGACATCTGAGTTGAAGCCTTGGATGGATCTCTACCCATTTATCATTTGCTTTTAGTTGAACTTAGGTTTACCTTTCTATTTTTATGAACAATTCATAATTTCTTTTTTGATGATCATATGTAAGTGGACATGGGTGTTTTAGTTCTTGTTTAAAAGGGGTATTTATTGGTTTTGATTTGGTTAGGTATATGTGGAATGGTGTGTGGTGAATGGTTTGGTTTAAGGTTTGGGGGTGGATATGGTTTGGTATGTATTTTGGTTTTGTTCTTTTGCTTTTTTATTCATTTTTATACAGGTTTTATGAATGTATATGTATATGAAATGTGTGTATGCAGGTTTGGGAAAGGAATATTCCTAATAGGTCTCGAAGGTCTAAAGAGTTGATTTGAGACTTGACTAACAAGGCAGTTTGGGCAGCAGGTGAGGGAAGGCTAGTTTAAACTAGCCGCCCAGTGAGGGGCGGCTAGTTGTCTTTAGCCGCCCTATGACTGGTAGATTTTACCTGTCTGGCGACGGCTACTTGGTTTCAGCCGTCTGGTGGCAGGTGGCTAGTCGTGGTTAGCCGCCCTCCCTGGGATATTTTTCTGATTCTGCCATTTGTCTGCTGCTACTGAATATCCTTGTGAGCATTTGTTCAACCTTCAAAACCTGTAAACATTCTTTCCATGGACCCAGTGTTAAATCTGTCCGGATTGCACCCCTACACTGATTTTCGAGTCCTTCTTGTTCGAATTTTCAAGGGCTACAACCCATCTAAGGTAAGTAAAGCAAAGAAAAAGATGTGAGAAGCAGTGTCTAGTATACCAAGGAAGGAGCCTAGATGACTCTG
>JAUJYN010000016.1:1445000-1452500 GCA_030737835.1 Acorus gramineus
ACTTACTATCTTTTACAGGGAGGCTTTCACTCTATCACTGTCGAATCGGTCTTTAAACTTCAACATAATGATTGCTAAGCTCTTTGTTCAAAGCACCTTAGATATTATCTCATTGATTTTTTTTTTCTTCTTCTTTTTTTTTTTTTTTTTTCAAAAGGTACTCTATCAATTTTTTTTTTAAGACCTAATGATAAGTAGCCCTTTTCCACTGTACTTGTGATTCAATGGTTGCTTTTCAATTGATGTAAACCCTAACTCCTTATCAAGCAAACCAATGAACTAGACTTTTAGGTTCAACAGGTTTTAGAAAGTTCTTAACATTCTAGGCAATTATTAAGTCGACTCCACAAATTCATCTTAACTCAAAAATGCATCCAGATGTGTAGTGACTTTTCCAATATCAAGCACTTAAGACCTACTAAAATAGAAATTAACATAAGAGTTCATGCTACCATCATAGGGATATAGGCATTTTTTTTTTTTTTGAATACTCTATCGTAACTGAGAATAATGAATCACATGATAAATTCAAAATGTCAAAAACCCCCCCAAACCTAATCCACACATTGTCCTCAATGTTCATATGTTTGGACACGTGAAATATCAAGAATGGAGAATAAAAAAGGAAGAATTTTACCATATCAAGTGATCACCATTGAACTGCTGCTATACGATGGCATCAAAACAATTTTGTTAGTTCAACATACTTTAAAATAAAGACTACATCCAATGACTCGATGATAGTGGATGCAAACAAACATAAAATCTAGACTAAAAATGGAAAATTACCTTAACTCCCCCAAACCTAGTTTACAGCATGAACAACGAAATGATGATTCGGGAGGAAAGGCAACCCAGAAAAATATAGTACAAAATGATTACCAAGAGAGCTTAATCTTGCTAAATGGAATCATGGAGGTGAATGACCTCCGCTTTCTCCAACGGTAACTCCAAAAATGGTTTAAGTCGATGACCATTCACTTTAAAAACATCGCCATTCTTTGGATTCTCAATCTCAATGGCACCATGGGAATAGACTGTTCTCACTAAATATGGACCAGTCCAACGGGATCTCAGCTTTCCCGAAAAAATATGCAACCTCGAATTATAAAGAAGGACTTTCTGGCCCACGTCAAATGACTTCCGATGAATGGACTTGTCATGGAACACTTTCATTTTCTCCTTATATATCTTTCCATTCTCATAGGCCTCATTGCGGATCTCTTCTAATTCAGCAAGTTGGAGTTTCCTCTGGGCTCCAGCTTCAGAAAGTTCAAAATTCAATTGCTTAATAGCCCAAAATGCACGATGTTCTAATTCAACAGGCAAATGGCAAGCTTTTCCAAAGACAATCCTATAGGGAGACATACCAAGGTTGGTCTTATAAGCAGTTCTATAGGCCCATAATGAATCATTTAATTTCAAGGACCAGTCTTTTCGAGTTGAATTTACTGTTTTCTCTAAAATTTGCTTAATTTGCCTATTGGACACCTCAACCTGACCACTAGTCTGGGGATGATAGGGTGTAGATACCTTATGAGTGATAGAGTATTTCCTCATGAGACTCTCAAAAGAACGATTGCATAAATGAGTTCCTTTATCACTTATAATGACACGAGGTTCCAAAACGAGAGAAAATATTTTCTTTAATAAATCTTATAACAACCTTGTTATCATTCGTTTTACATGGTATTGCTTCCACCCACTTAGAGACATAGTCAACTGCCAGAAGAATGTATAGATTTCCATATGAATTCGGAAAGGGTCCCATAAAATCAATGCCCCAAACATAAAAAATTTCAATGATTAGAATAGGATTAAGTGGCATCATGTTTCTTCTTGTAATTTTTCCCAATTGTTGGCATCTCTCACAACTTGCACAATATTCAGCTGCATCCCTAAAAATGGTGGGCCAATAAAAGCCACATTGTAAAATTTTAGCAGCAGTCTTTCTAGCACTAAAATGACCACCACATGCCTGGTCATGACAAAATGATAGGACACTTCGACACTCAGAATTTGGAATACATCTCCTAATGATCTGATCAGGACAGTGTTTGAACAGGTAAGGATCATCCCAGTAAAAGTGCTTGACTTTGGATAAAAATCTAAATCTATCTTGTTTGGACCAATGAGAAGGCATTTCATCAGTAACAAGGTAGTTCACAATATCAGCAAACCAAGGTAATGTAGACACTTCCATTAACTGCTCATCAGGAAAAATTTCATTCACAGGAAGGTCTTCAATAGGATCTAGAGTTAACCGAGAAAGATGGTCAGCTACAACATTTTCAGAGCCTTTCTTATCATGGATTTCTAAATCAAATTCCTGTAGCAATAGAATCCAACGGATGAGACGGGCCTTAGCATCTTTCTTGGATAGAAGGTACCTAAGAGCCGCATGATCAGAATAGACATTGACCTTAGAACCTATCAGATATGAACGAAATTTCTCTAGGGCAAAGACTACAGCTAGGAATTCTTTCTCAGTGGTGGAATAGTGAAGCTGTGCATCATTCAAAGTCCTACTGGCATAGGATATCACATGGGGGAGTTTATTAATTCGCTGACCCAAAACAGCACCTATAGCATAGTCAGAGGCATCACACATGAGTTCAAAGGGTTGGGTCCAATCTGGAGGTCTAATGATAGGGGCTGAGGTTAACTCCTTTTTTAAGATTTCAAAGGCTTGCATACATTCAACATCAAATTCAAAGGGAATATCTTTAGCCAACAAATTGCTTAAGGGTCTAGCCTTTTTACTAAAATCCTTAATGAATCTCCTATAAAATCCTGCATGCCCCAAAAATGATCGAATTTCCTTAACAGTCCTTGGGGGAGGAAGATTAGTAATTAAATCAATCTTGGCTTTGTCTACCTCAATACCTTTATCAGAAACCACATGACCCAAAACAATTCCCCTTTTCACCATAAAGTTACATTTCTCCCAATTCAGTACTAAATTTTTCTCCTTACACCTGATTAGTACAAGAGAGAGGTGGTGTAAGCAATCAGAAAATGTTGATCCAAATACTGAGAAATCATCCATGAATACCTCAAGGAAACGCTCTACCATATCAGAGAAAATGCTAATCATACACCGCTGAAAAGTCGCTGGTGCATTGCATAACCCAAATGGCATGCGACGGTAAGCAAATGTCCCAAAAGGACAGGTGAAGGTGGTTTTCTCCTGATCTTCTGGAGCTATGGGAATTTGATTATAACCAGAATAACCATCAAGGAAGCAATAAAAAGCATGACCGGCCAACCTTTCTAGCATCTGATCTATGAATGGGAGTGGAAAATGATCCTTCCTAGTGGCAGAATTTAGTTTACGATAATCAATGCATACACGCCATTTAGTTTGTACTCTAGTGGGAACTAACTCATTATCATCATTCTTTACCACTGTAATGCCAGATTTCTTAGGAACAACATGAATCGGGCTTACCCATTTACTATCAGAAATTGGATAAATGATCCCAACATCAAGAAGTTTCAAAACTTCAGCTCTTACAACCTCCTTCATGACCGGATTCAAACGCCTTTGTGATTCCCTAGAAATGCTTGTATTGTCCTCAAGATGAATTCGGTGTTGAACCACAGATGGACTTATTCCTTTAATGTCTGCCATACTCCACCCAATGGCCTCTTTATGTTCCCTAAGGACACTGATTAGCTCACCTTCTTGTTCCTCATTAAGATCAGAAGCAATAATTACAGGAAGGGTTTCAGCTGAACCTAAGAAAACATATTTAAATTGTTAGGAAGAGGTTTAAGTTCTAGCTTGGGAGGCTCATCAATGGAAGGAAGAGGTGGTGATTGAGAAAGAGGAAGAGGCTCAGGCTTTGGTTGCCACTTATTAAATGGGATGGTTGGTTCTGAATCTAGGAGAGCATTTACTTCCATGATCGATTTTTCCATATCAAAATTTTCTCCAAAGTGGGCAAGGCAAAACTCTAAAGGATCTTTCGTGCTCATAGAATGATGTTTCAAATCTTCAATTATTTCCTCAATAGAATTTACATCCTCTAATTCATCATTATAATCTCCTGGTTGTTTTCTAATGTGGAAGATATTTAGGTCAACTGTCATATTTCCAAAAGATAATTTCATCAATCCATTTCGACAGTTAATCAAAGCATTAGATGTAGCCAGGAATGGTCTGCCTAAAATTACAGGAATTTGCCCCTTTGGGTTCAGAACAGGTTGGGTTTCTAAAACTATAAAGTCAACAGGAAAGATGAAATCCCCAACCTTAATCAGGACATCCTCAATGACACCTTTAGGAATTTTCACAGATCGATCTGCTAATTGTAAGGTCACTGGGGTAGGTCTCAATTCTCCTATGCCTAACTGTTTGTACACTGAATAGGGCAGTAGATTTACACTCGCACCTAAGTCTAGCAAAGCTCGATCAATACGAGTGTCTCCAATCACACATGAAATGGTGGACAACCTGGGTCCTTATACTTGATTGGAGTTTCACATGAAAGAATGGAGCTTACATGGGATGCTAGGAAAGCTTTCTTGGGTACATTGTTGGTCCTCTTTTGGGTGCATAAGTCCTTCAAAAATTTAGCATATGCTGGTACTTGTTGGATAGCATCTAGGAGCGGAATGTTCACGCGAACTTGCTTAAACACTTCTAAAATTTTATCTAGCTGGGTAGATTTCTTAGTTGAACCTAATCGCTGAGGATATGGGGCCTTGGGAACATAAATTCTCCCAGGAGAATCATTGGGCTTTGCTTTCTCTGGGATGGATGGGCTAGGAGGGATGGGTTCAGAACCTGGGTCCTCATGAATAAATTTGGGCTTGTCCTTATCATCTTCAACATCATTATTAGGCATAATAACCTTGTTGTCCACTTGTCTACCAGACCTAAGAGTAGTGATTGCATTAACCTGGTTGGACTGGTTACTAGAAGAATCTTGGATTTGTCCTTGAAGAATGGGTCCTCTAGGGTTAGGCTCAGGTTGACTAGGAAATTTTCCTTTCTCTCTCTCATTTATGGTGGTGGCCAATTGACCAACTTGAATCTCGAGACGGGAGATTGCCTGTGTGGTGGATTGAAGGATTTGCCCTGTAGATTGCATAAATTGATTCAAAGTGGCAGACATCTGGGAGGATGATTGAGTTAGATTTTGAGTGGACTTCATAAGAACATCTAATCCTTTCTCAAAGGAAGAGAACTTCTTCTCATTTTCTGTTTGAAACCAGGCGGAGGAAATGGAGTAGGAATGGGTCCTGTGTTTGGTCTAGGATACATGGGAGCTTGAGGAGGTCCCTGTGGGCCTCCCTGGTGTGGGTCTTGAGTCCACGACAGATTTGGATGATTCCTCCATCCAGGATTATAAGTTTGAGCATATGAGTCATTTTTCCTCCACTGTAAGCTATTGGCATGTTCGGCCCAACTTTCCTTGTGGGATGACAGGGAAGGACAGTCTTCCGCTAGGTGATTTGAAGATTTACATAAAATGCAGAGAATAGTGGAGTTGGAGGTGGAGACTTGATTAACAGAATCATGATTTGGTTTCATCTCTAGGGCCTCTACTCTACGAATGAGAGATGCAAACGTAGCTTCAGACTCAAAGCTACTATCAATGGAATGAATACCTCCCTTAGAAGGCATGGGTTTCTCAGGCTCTCTAATTGTCTCCCATTGCATGGATTTTTCAGCTACTTCTTCCAAAAATGCCCATGCTTCAGTTTCATTTTTATTGGTAAATTCACCACTACACATTGATTCAACCATAGTCCTTGTGGTGTAATTCAAACCTTCATATAAAATTTGCACTAATCTCCAAACCTCAAATCCATGATGAGGACATTGCAACAACAAGTCCTTGAATCTCTCTAAATATCTCCATAAAGATTCTCCCTCCTTTTGAATGAATTGATTTATATTCATGCGAATCTTAGCAGTTTTATGATTAGGAAAGAACTTCTTCAAAAATATCATAACTAATTGATCCCAAGTGGTGATAGATTTTGCGGGTAGAGCATACAACCACTTTTTAGCATTATCTTTGAGGGAGAAGTTGATTAACCTCAACCGGATTGAATCATCAGTTAGCTGTTGAAGTTTTAGAGTGGAACAAACTTCCTCAAATTCCCTAATGAAAAGATATGGATCCTCAGATCCATCAAATTTTGGGAGCATATTAATCATCCCAGGCTTGATCTCAAAGTTGTTAGCATTGGTTGTTGGTAACACAATGCATGAGGGTAGCGTAGTTCTAGATGGATACATGTAATCCTTCAAGGTCTTTGGAATGACATCTACTGTTGTCACGCCCCGGGCGTCCCCGGTACGCGGCAAGTGTATATATAATATCAGAATCTACACAGGAGGTCAATAATATATCATACACAAGCTACTAGAATGACATACAGACAACAAAAGCAGGGCTGACATGATATATACACCAAATGCGGATAACTAAAGACTGAATCTGTAATCAAAATATACTACAGACTCCATACATAATCACTTGTCCTGTGAGAGCCAATATACATACAAAGACATCCAAATACAACACAAACGCGTGCCGAAGCACAGGGAAATAATACATACTGGTACAAGGGATGCTGATAGCCTCTGCAACTCGCGGGACGTGGCGCTACTCCGCTACTGATGAAGTCCCTCGGGGAGCTCCTCCTTCGGATCCGACTCAGATGACATTGAAGAAAAATATTATGCGAGGGGTGAGCCACACGCTCAGTGAACGGCACAACCCATGCATCAAAGACAATATTGACCACAACCAGATATCCTTATAATCCACAATTCATATTACTTAATCCACAAATGATAGCACAACTCAAAGCCGTGGGTTGCTCAATCGCCAACCCACTACACCCTCACCCTCACCCTTCAATGGGCGACAAAGGATATTGGGACTGGCTACACATAACCAGCGGGTCGCTTCCGCCAACCCGCCACACCCTCACCCTCACCCTTCAATGGGTGACATAGGATATTGGGACTAACTGCACCAAAAACCAACGGGTCGCTTCCGCCAACCCGCTACACCCTCACCCTCACCCTTCAATGGGTGACATAGGATTTTGGGACTTACAAGCATCCAATCACAACTCCAGTGGGTCGTTCATCGCCAACCCACTACACCCTCACCCTCACCCTTCAATGGGTGACATAGGATTTTGGGACTGACTAGGCTGTTGGTCACCCTTGGTCCACCGATAGTCTCTCCTCCACTCCGTAGGCCGCCTGGTCTACTCCCACATTCAGCACAATCCGTCCTAAATAAGGAGGTGCCTACTGATGGGAGCCCTCTGTCAGGAAGGCCTGTCTAACGCTGGGGTAGTCTCTACCGGATCCAACGAAGGGAACAGAACAGCCTACCCATCGCATATGATCCACTTGGATCCGCAGACGGCACATTATAACAACACTAATGTTCTGAATTCCTCAGAACCCACCAGGGCGCATAACTACGATGCGGGGAACATGCATAAGGTCATAACAAGGGT
>JAUJYN010000016.1:1460000-1462500 GCA_030737835.1 Acorus gramineus
ATGCTAGGAGGGTGGAAATGGGGTTGGGTGGAGGTTGGCGGCGGTGGGTGGCCGTCAGGGGGCTGTGGGAGGCGGTCGGAGGCCGTGGTGGTGGTCGGAGGTGGGTGGAAGAGCAGCTCGAGCTGGCTGGCTGCTGTCTCGGGCAGGGCAGCAACGCAGGGCAGCAGGTGCAGTGGTTGGCGCGGGCGTGCGCGCGTGCGTGCGCTCGGGCGGTGCTGGGGGCCAGCAGGGCTGGGCGTGCAGGCGCTCGGCTGGCGCTGGAGGCCAGCAGGGCTGGGCGTGCGCGCTGGGCAGGCTGGCAGGGTTAGCTCGGGTAGGCTGGGAGCAGTGCACCAGTTTGCTGGGCGCGCGAGCGCGTGCGCGCGGGTGCGCGCGCGGGCGTGCGCTCAGGGGGTGCAGAGGGAGGTGTGCGGTGTAGGCTGGCTGCGGGCAGTGACTGTGCGCGCAGGCGAGCAGGGCAGGGGCGCTCGGGCATCAGGCGGGCAGTGCCCCGGGCGTGCAGGCGAGCGGTGCTCGGGCCACTCGGCGACGCGCGCAGGCAGGCAACGCGAGCAGCAGCGCGGGCAGGCTGGTAGGCGCGCTGGGCGCGTGTTGCGCAGGCGTGCGCGTGGACGCTGGGTAAGGGTCCCGGGTGCTGGGCGCTGAGCGCTGGGTGCTGGGTCGCGGGTACCGGGTGCTGGTCGAGGGTACTGGGCGTCTGGGCGCTGGCGGGCGCAGTCGCGCGCGGGTGCGTGCGCGCGGGTGCGTGGGTTCGCGCGGAGCGGGCGCGCGGGTGCGCGCGGGGGCGCGCGGGCGTTCGCGCGCTAGGCCAGTGGGCCTGGGCAGTGCGCCTGGGCGCTGGGCAGGGAACCAGTCCGCGCGCGCGCGTGCATGCGCGTGCGTGCGCGTGCTGGGGCGTGCTGGGGCATGCTGGGGCATGCTGGGGCGTGCTGGGGCAGTGCGCGGGGTGCTGCGTGAGGGGCGCGGGCTGGACGCGCGGTGCACGTGGGCGCGCGCGAGCGTGCGCATGCGTGCGGGTGCGCGTCTGGGCTCGCGGGCAAGCGCGCGGCAGTGCGCCGATGGTGCCGGGGTGTGTGCGTGCGCGCGCATTCGTGCGTGCGCATGCAGGGGGCCATGCGAATGGCTGCCCGAGGGTTCGGGTAGGTGTCGGGGCACTCGGACTCGCGTGCGTACGCGCGTGCTCGCATGCGTGCGAGCCCGTATGCATGCTTATCCGAGTTTTGGGTATTTCTATACATTTCTATGTATAAATTGCGTGGTTTCTCACCATATTGAATGTCTGTCTTGCAGATCTAGACAGACGGTCGCGCGACGACCCCGATCTCTGGTGAGTGGGACAATCCAACCCAGTAGAGAGGCGTTATACGCATTTTGGGCATATACCGACCTCTCCTGGGGCACCATGGATGTATATTAACCAGTAGTAATATGTAATCCATGTTTGTATGATTTAAATGTAGAATGCATGTTACCCTAGACTCTGCATGTTAGGGACTTGCACCCTTAGGATGTGTATGAGCCATGCAGCATGTCCCCTGGTTCCATGTTAGGAAGCCCGACCGATGCATGTGCCCTACTAGTTTATTTATTAAATTAAATGCTAGTATTTGTTAAACTGCATGTTATAGTGAATATTATAGGGGAGGGGCCTTGCGAGGACAGCGGTGAGACCCGGGTTAGGGTACACCGTGTTCCTTGTTTGGTTGTTGGGGTGTCCTATAACGGGAACTCACGCTGCCCTCCCTAGTTTCTTTCCCCCAATGATATTCCACCCTTGTTATAACCATATGCATGTTTCCCCGCATCGTAGTTATTCGCCCTGGTGGGTTCTGAGGAATTCAGAACATTAGTGTTGTTATAATGTGCCGTCTGCGGATCCAAGTGGATCATATGCGATGGGTAGGCTGTTCTGTTCCCTTCGTTGGATCCGGTAGAGACTACCCCAGCGTTAGACAGGCCTTCCTGACAGAGGGCTCCCATCAGTAGGCACCTCCTTATTTAGGACGGATTGTGCTGAATGTGGGAGTAGACCAGGCGGCCTACGGAGTGGAGGAGAGACTATCGGTGGACCAAGGGTGACCAACAGCCTAGTCAGTCCCAAAATCCTATGTCACCCATTGAAGGGTGAGGGTGAGGGTGTAGTGGGTTGGTGATGAACGACCCACTGGAGTTGTGATTGGATGCTTGTAAGTCCCAAAATCCTATGTCACCCATTGAAGGGTGAGGGTGAGGGTGTAGCGGGTTGGCGGAAGCGACCCGTTGGTTTTTGGTGCAGTTAGTCCCAATATCCTATGTCACCCATTGAAGGGTGAGGGTGAGGGTGTGGTGGGTTGGCGGAAGCGACCCGCTGGTTATGTGTAGCCAGTCCCAATATCCTTTGTCGCCCATTGAAGGGTGAGGGTGAGGGTGTAGTGGGTTGGCGATTGAGCAACCCACAGCTTTGAGTTGTGCTATCATTTGTGGATTAAGTAATATGAATTGTGGATTATAAGGATATCTG